>JAWWUD010000140.1:0-265339 GCA_033964015.1 Scolanthus callimorphus | reverse complement strand
AGAATAATTTCCATGATTTGTCACATTTTATTTCCTCTCGAAGTTCTACCAGTAAATGCGAGCCCATATATTACTGTTAAATTGAAACACGAGACAAAATCTGAAGACAAATCTTTATTCATCATATCAATAAGGAATACAATGCAGCTTGGGGTACCTGTGTAGATACGGAATGAAATCGCGTAATCGCGGCACAACTTTGTCGCTGCACTTTTCACAGTCATACAAAACCTGCCCTAAATTCATTGGATAATTAGAATTGTGAAAAAACAATAAGCGAATGCGCGCAATTATATTCTGTGGATAATTAGAATTGTGAGAAAACAATGGGCTAATGCGCGCAATTATTCTGTTGATAATTAGAATTGTGAGAACACAATGAGCGAATGTGTGCAATTATATTCTGTGGATAATTAGAATTGTGAAAAACAATGAGCGAATGCGCGCAATTATATTCTGGTGATCATTAGAATTATCAGACAACAATAAGCTAATGCGTGCAATTATATTCTGTGGATAATTAGAATTGTGAGACAGCAATAGGCTAATGCGCGCAATTATATTCTGTGGATAATAAGAATTGCGAGAAAACAATGAGCGAATGCGTTCAATTATATTCTGTGGATAATTAGAATTGTGAGAAAATAATGAGCGAATGCGCGCAATCGTTCTGCGAATAATTAGAATTGTGAGAAAACAATAGGCGAAGACGCGCAATTATTTCAGTGGATAATTAGAATTGTCAGAAAATAATAGGCGAATGCACGCAATCGTTTCTGCGGATAACGAGAATTGTGAGCAAACAATAGGCTAATACGTGTTATTCTTTCCGCGGATAATTAGAATCGCGAGAAAACAATGAGCGAATGCGCGCAATTATATTCTGTGGATAATTAGAATTGTGAGGAAACAATAGGCTAATGCGTGCAATTATATTCTGTGGATAATAAGAATTGCGAGAAAACAATGAGCGAATGCGTTCAATTATATTCTGTGGATAATTAGAATTGTGAGAAAATAATGAGCGAATGCGCGCAATCGTTCTGCGAATAATTAGAATTGTGAGAAAACAATAGGCGAAGACGCGCAATTATTTCAGTGAATAATTAGAATTGTGAGAAAATAATAGGCGAATGCACGCAATCGTTTCTGCGGATAACGAGAATTGTGAGCAAACAATAGGCTAATACGTGTTATTCTTTCCGCGGATAATTAGAATCGCGAGAAAACAATGAGCGAATGCGCGCAATTATATTCTGTGGATAATTAGAATTGTGAGGAAACAATAGGCTAATGCGTGCAATTATATTCTGCGGATAATTAGAATTGTGAGAAAACAATAGGCGAATGCGCTCAATTCTAATTACCCAGGAATAATTAGAATTGTGAGGAAACAATAGGCTAATGCACGCAATTATATTCTGTGGATAATTAGAATTGCGAGAAAACAATAGGCTCATGCGCGCAATTATTTCTGTGGATAATTAGAATTGTGAGAATATATTGTAATTATTATTATTGTTTTTATCTATTTTGAATAAAGTTATTGTGAGAACACAATAGACTAATGCGTGAAATTATTTCTGTGGATAATTAGAATTGTGAGAAAGCAATGAGCGAATGCGTGCAATTATATTTTATGGATAGTTAGAATTGTGAAGAAACAATAGGCTCATGCGTGCAATTATATTGTGGATAATTAGAATTGTGAGAAAACAATGAGCGAATGCGCGCAATTATATTCTGTGGATAATTAGAATTGAGAAAACAATGGGCGAATGCGCGCAATTATTTCTGTGGATAATTAGAATTGTGAGAAAGCAATGAGCGAATGCGTGCAATTATATTCTGTGGATAATTAGTAATTGTGAGAAAACAAAGAGCGAATGCGCGCAACTATTTCTGTGGATAATTAGAATTGTGAGAAAGCAATGAGCGAATGCGTGCAATTATATTCTGTGGATAATTAGTAATTGTGAGAAAACAAAGAGCGAATGCGCGCAACTACTTCTGTGGATAATTAGAATTGTGAGAAAACAATGAGCTAATGCGTGCAATTATTTCTGTGGATAATTAGAATTGTGAGAAAACAATGAGCGAATGCGTGCAATTATTTCTGTGGATAATTAGAATTGTGAGAAAACAATGAGCTAATGCCGGTGCAATTATATTCTGTGGATAATTAGAATTGTGAGAAAACAATGAGCTAATGCGTGCAATTATTTCTGTGGATAATTAGAATTGTGAGAAAACAATGAGCGAATGCGCGCAATCGTTTCTGCGAATAATTAGAATTGTGAGAAAACAATAGGCGAAGACGCGCAATTATTCTGTGGATAATTAGAATTGTGAGAAAATAATAGGCGAATGCACGCAATCGTTTCTGCGGATAATGAGAATTGTGAGCAAACAATAGGCTAATACGTGTTATTCTTTCCGCGGATAATTAGAATCGCGAGAAAACAATGAGCGAATGCGCGCAATTATATTCTGTGGATAGTTAGAATTGTGAGGAAACAATAGGCTAATGCGTGCAATTATATTCTGCGGATAATTAGAATTGTGAGAAAACAATAGGCGAATGCGCGCAATTCTAATTACCCAGGGAATAATTAGAATTGTGAGGAAACAATAGGCTAATGCACCTAATTATATTCTGTGGATAATTAGAATTGTGAGGAAACAATAGGCTAATGCGTGCAATTATATTCTGCGGATAATTAGAATTGTGAGAAAACAATAGGCGAATGCGCTCAATTCTAATTACCCAGGGAATAATTAGAATTGTGAGGAAACAATAGGCTAATGCACGCAATTATATTCTGTGGATAATTAGAATTGCGAGAAAACAATAGGCTCATGCGCGCAATTATTTCTGTGGACAATTAGAATTGTGAGAACACAATAGACTAATGCGTGAAATTATATATGTGGATAATTAGAATCGTGAGAAAGCAATGAGCGAATGCGTGCAATTATATTTTGTGGATAGTTAGAATTGTGAAGAAACAATAGGCTCATGCGTGGAATTATATTGTGGATAATTAGAATTGTGAGAAAACAATGAGCGAATGCGCGCAATTATATTCTGTGGATAATTAGAATTGGGAGAAAACAATGGGCGAATGCGCGCAATTATTTCTGTGGATAATTAGAATTGTGAGAAAACAATGAGCGAATGCGTGCAATTATATTCTGTGGATAATTAGTATTGTGAGAAAACAATGAGCGAATGCGCGCAACTATTTCTGTGGATAATTAGAATTGTGAGAAAACAATGAGCTAATGCCGGTGCAATCATATTCTGTGGATAATTAGAATCGTGAGAACACAATAGACTAATGCGTGAAATTATTTCTGTGGATAATTAGAATTGTGAGAAAACAATGAGCTAATGCGTGCAATTATTTCTGTGGATAATTAGAATTGTGAGAAAACAATGAGCGAATGCGTGCAATTATTTCTGTGGATAATTAGAATTGTGAGAAAACAATGAGCTAATGCCGGTGCAATTATATTCTGTGGACAATTAGAATTGTGAGAAAACAATGAGCGAATGCGGGCAATTATTTCTGTGGATAATTAGAATTGTGAGAAAACAATGAGCGAATGCGCGCAATTATTTCTGTGGATAATTAGAATTATGAGAAAACAATGAGCTAATGCCGGTGCAATTATATTCTGTGGATAATTAGAATTGTGAGAAAACAATGAGCGAATGCGGTCAATTATTTCTGTGGATAATTAGAATTGTTATCCATTTTCACTGGTCCCATTGTGCTCATTTAAGTTATGGGAAGGAGACCTGGCGAGCCCAGATTGCGGAAAAAACGAAACTGGGGAGGGTGGGTGGGAAACGCGAAAGGGCGTCGCCAGGCCCCGGGAGCACAACGAGACGAAAACACAACCAATGTGAGTAACAGGACGGAAACGCGCCCTACCTGCGCGAGGATAGAGCCAAATGGTCAAGTGAATGCTAATGAGTCATACCTTAAATATTCGCACTAATGACACCATTGAAAATAGTTATCCATTTTCACTGGTCCCATTGTGCTCATTTAAGTTATGGGAAGGAGACCTGGCTCCGCCCAAATGACGCTACCAAAGCCAGAACAACAACTCTCCACATCGCAGCCCTACTCAAAGATTACTTCCCATTACTCAGAGATCCCTCTCTCCCATTACTTTAGGATCTCCTCCCATTACTCAAAAATCCGAAATCCGGCCAACGAAAAGGTTGGGTTCCTTGAAAATGTCAAGGCCCTACGAAGTAAATGACCCATAGATGGTCGCAAACAAACATGGAACCCAACCTTTCGTTGACCGGTGCCCGAACTAAGTCCGAGACGAGGCACAAAGGAGGACCCCCCCAGTCAACGAAAGCATGGGTTGAATGGTGATGTGACAGATCATAGGACATGACAATTAGCATAACAGCGGTATACTTCTGACCAGCTTATATATCTGACCCATAGAGCTATGGCATACTATACTGCTTGAATTTAGCGTAACCATGATGTACTTGATCGGGGTTGTTCATGTAAATTACTCCGATGTACGGCCAACGAAAGGTTGGGCCCCCTTAAAATAAGGTAGCCCTAAGCTGTAAAGAGCCACTAACACGATAGCGAACAAACATGGAACCCAACCTTTCATTGACCGGTGCCCGAACTAAGTCCGAGACGAGGCACAAAGGAGGACCCCCCCAGTCAACGAAAGTATGGGCTGCATGATGACGCGCCTATGGTTAGTTCACTACAATTTTACTGTACATAAGTGTGTTAATCTTTCTTATCTTACACCTCTGCTGATTATCTGTCCATGCCCCAATTTCCTTCTTTCTTCTTTTGTTTGACTACAATTGTTAAACGTGTAGCTCGTGCCGACATCCAGCGTATGCGAAATTATGTTTTTTCTTTTCTACTTTACACTTTTGTTTGACCACAAGAGCCAAACTTTTAACTCATGCCGACATCCGGCGTATGCCAAATTATGCTTTTCTTTTCTTCTTTGCATTTTTGTTTGACCACAAGAGCCAAACTTTTAGCTCATGCCGACATCCGGCGTATGCCAAATTATGCTTTTCTTTTTTACTTTCCACTTTTGTTTGACCACAAGAGCCAAACTTTTAGCTCATGCCGACATCCGGCGTATGCCAAATTATGCTTTTCTTTTTTACTTTCCACTTTTGTTTGACCACAAGAGCCAAACTTTTAGTTCATGCGGACATCCGGCGTATGCCAAATTATGCTTTTCCACTTTATATTTGTTCTCTTATGACTTCGATTGTCTACGATTTATTATTCCTTTGTTCGACCACAAGCTTCGTATTCAGGTCCTAAAAATATCCGATCGGCCCATGCTATTGTTTTCTTTTCCTTCATTGTACCTTTCCTTTCTTTTGAACGGCCTTTAATTCCTTCCTCTTGCCGACAGTTTCAAACCTAGTGAAGAAACACAGGACATATAAGTCACTGGAAGAAGTATTGCACACGAGACTAAACATAAATAAATAACTGGAATAAGCAGGGAAAACGAGCGACGTAGTTGTTACAAATAAATGACAGACGGCAGCGAATCACTGGTATAAAACGGGCAAAGGAATATGTACTGAAGCGGCAAACGTGGACGAGCATATGGTTAAATAAACTAGCAGTGACACCACACGGCAAATAATAGACCTCTAGAAACACGACTAGTGTGAAATAAACTTATCTTCTCTGCCGCCAGAAATTAACTATACGAGAAAGAGGGTTTATAAAACATGAGTAAACGAGCAACGAAGGAGATAGGTAAAAGGGTGGCGGGTAAAATAAACAGAGAAAGGGGACTAAACAAAACATGTTTCTGATTGTCTCTGCGAAATAGGTCCGCAGATAAACCGTCTAAACTGATAAAATTCTAGGGTGCAAAACGGAAAGCCACATGATACAAACCTTGATAAAACAGCATAAATGGCAGGCTAAGCTCCTGGTGAGAAGAAAGTTCGGGGAACACTACGATTTTCTCGCATTGCACCACGTGAAGTTGGTTGACTCGCCAGACTTCAGGCGACACAAATGGGAAACTAAAATAGCCATCGAGCAGCCACAAAAGACTCTGTGAGCACGAATAGAGGAGAGCAGACGTAGAAACGAGTGGAGCCATGAAGGAAGTGGAGTTTTATTATATCCCGGCGTTGTAGAAATGGTTGTAGCTTGGACGAGTGGACGCGACCGCACGAAGCAGAGGATAGAGCCAAATGGTCAAGTGAATGCTAATGAGTCATACCTTAAATATTCGCACTAATGACACCATTGAAAATAGTGAGAAAACAACGAGCTAATGCGTGCAATTATATTCTGTGGATAATTAGAATTGTGAGAAAACAATAGGTGAATGTGTGTAATTATTTCTGCGGATAACTAGAATTGTGGGAATTCTGCGGATAATTAGAATTGTGAGAAAACAATAGAGGAATGCATCTACATTGTACCTGAGATTTTAAAGTTATTGAGTTCTGAATATTTGATGAAACATGTTTATTTGACAAGTGTGAACACACTTTAACACTTAAAGCTCATTCACAAGACAGGGATATGTTGGCACGGCTCGATAAAAAGTGGTATTGGTACCAAATTTAATGACAAAACTCGGATATATTTGCGCTGTGTAAATGGCTTTGCCGTACTAAATTTCATCAGAGCTGGACCGAAATTTCATCCGTACCGGGACTACGTGAGGAGAACCATTTTTATCCGAGCCGTGCCAAAAATGTCTGTCGGGTAAATGGGGCTTTAGCAACCACAAACAGCTACCGGTTTACTTAGACGCTTTGAAAACACAATCAATTAATCGATGCTGAGTTCGCAATTTCATGAAAGCCGCAGTAACAGCAGGCTGCCGCAATATCTTCCGAGAACACATTTGCATCCTATTAAGCTTCACAAAAAGGTATTTCAATGTCTAGGAACAGATAACGCCACCATGGCATTGTTAGTTTGAGTTTCTCTAAGTACAATGGAATTCCAGAATTCTTCAGCTCTTTGCGGACGAGCGGTATTGTCTTTCGAATAAGCGCCCAAACCTCTGCTCGCCTCGAACTGCTCTCGGAGGACCTGGAGTTTTTCTTCCTTGCTCTGATCCGCATTCCTTTGCTCCGGCCTGGAAGTTCCAGCTGTTGTTCCTGATTTTACCGTGTCACGCAAGCTAATCATGTCACGCAATCCAGCAGAGAGTGTATTCACCTCGTTTTGCAAGCACGTGAGGGTATTCGATAGCCGTATTTCGTCTGTTGAAGTGTCAATATCTATTATAACGTCATCGGGTAAGATTTCTCTTAATCGGTGGAGAACCAGGTACACCTGCTTTGTATTCCTGGGAATCGAAAACAAATACCAGCTTTAATGTGCCGTGATTTGTACAATGGAAAGTAAACTATCAACGCAGTTGAATTTTGTAAACTAGATATAAGATTTGTACAAATAGATATCAGAGGTTGAAGTGTCTGATCACCAGTGAGGCCATGACGTTTCTTCTGGCGACTGAAAAGACATTTACACTGCATTTACACTGAACCGACAACTTGCAAGATCTAGGCAGCGCCGTCACGACATTAAAATGCTTGGGAGGCACTGATTTAGAAATACGGGCATATCTGGGTCAGACTGACTAAGGATTCGAGCATATGTATCAGGAGACAAAATAAAAATGATACATGAATTCGTGAGCCGTTTGCACGTTGAGACATCGCACAGTGGGGAATACACTGCGATAGAGGTAACGGTAAAAGGTCTCTGTTGCGAGGTAATCTGAATGTTTTGGCCTAATTTATGCGGGTCTAGACAAGCTATTCACCATAAGTAGAAGTTTCGCGCGACAGATTTTGTCACCAAGGATACTGCAAAAGCCACATTGTGTGCTAGCCTCAATAAGGGAAGTCACACTTCCCTGCCTCGATTTAGCCTGTACAAATTACTTGAGTATTTTCTAAGCTTAGAAAAAAACCTGCGCCTAAATCACATGGCAGGATGTTCCTTGAGTGGCTGTACCTGGCATAACAAGTTGCAAACTGATGGGGAAATCGCTCATGTAGCTCAGAAACAGAATGGGTCATTCACCTATGCAAACCCTGATGCAGCGTGTACTGACCTTGTAAAGAGCTGTACCCTAGCTTGCTTATGAAGGGGCTGTATCACCACGGCAACTCCTTGGCATGGTCCTGTGACCTTAGCGGCATCCAATAGACATTGTTCTGAGTCACGTGGTGTGACGTCACAGACAGTCCCTGCAGTGAGTCCTAGACCTCCCCTTATCATGGATGAGACATGAGTGAGAGATGACAGAGTACTTTTGAACTGGATCTAAAAAAGAAGTCAAATACAAAATAATAAGCTCTAAAGTATTCTAAGTTTCTTCCCTACTGCCCAGCGGATAGAGCAGATTTCGTATGACTGTGAAAAGTACCGCGAAAGAGTTGTACCGCGCCGCGTCCGTGACCGTACCGCGACTACACGATTTCGTTCGGTATCTACAGCAGGCCAGGTTCGGTACCGCCACCGCGACAGTACCGCGCCGTGTCACGCTACTTTTCACAGTCATACGAAATCTGCTCTAGCTCAATTGAAAGAGCACAGATCTGCTGTGCAGAAGGTCTGAGTTCCTGTAGGTCCAACACTCGGGGTCTTTTGTAAATAATCAAGAAGGTGCTGCCTTTGATCTAATATCTGTCTGCAAATTGTCGGACCTTCTCGGATAGGACGTTAAACCAAGGTCCCCTGTCTCAAATGCACTACACTACTAACCAGAATCAGAGGGACATTAAAGAACCACTGGGGCATCAGGAGTTGCCCGTCCTCTGTGGAGGTCTCACATCTTACTAATCCACTACACTGACTAAAACGTCTTGCTCTGTGTAGGATTTACCGCCTATTTTTTTTAGGTCTGTTAAAACAGACCTGTCATGGTATACCTACCCTTGTCTCCATGGATATACACTTGGCCGCAAGAAGATCTCCTCTCCTTCCTTCTGCTCCCGCTTCCTTACCAATGTCAAATCTGCCATCCAGAACATCATCTGCAGTAAGGCTTACAGAGCCACAACACATGGCTTGCACCACCCTACCCTCCTCAGAATCTTTGTGCTGCCACGCCATGCCATTCTCTGGACACCTCCTCCAAGTTAATACAACAGACCATGAGTTACAGTTCCCTTTAGTAAACTTGGGCAAGTCAGTTGCAACAACAACACAAGTCTGCTGCCCTGGTAGAAGGAAATCTGAGTTGGATGATTCTGTCCACTGCTTGCGGTCATCACCAGTTTTTCTTCTTTTTGGAAAAGGGCAAATATCATCACCAAGTCTTGTGTTCTCTTGAAAAGCACATGAATTGTCAATTTGTGTTATGTTTTCTGGGTTGCTGGCTTGGCAAGTTACTGTGCCAAGAGACTTAGTAGGCTCTTGTTGGTGGCTTACTAGTGATAACGATAGATGACTTATCTTGCTGAAAAAAGAAAGAACAAACTGTCAATTTGCTGGAACCTAGAACAAAATGCAGAGAACACATGATGGGGGGATGTGGTATGTGGTATTTGGTCGTTATTTCCGTGCCAGGAATTAAAGCACAAACAGTTCTATGAAATAACTATGTCTTTATGTGCAACATATAAAGGGGTGGAGTATGGTAAATTTGAGGCTCTGTAGACAATGAAACCCTGGTGTCAGATTTCGAGCCAAGACTCTAAACAATATCAGCTCATGTATCAGATATAATATGTTCTAATAGTAAGTAAGGGGCCGATTCCGAGATGCACATTAACACTATTCAGATTTCAGAAGGCTCTGTTATATGACAAAAACAATTGCTGTTTCACAATAATTTACTTGGAGGCGTAGAGGCCTTGAATACCATTAGTTGCCTTACCTTTTGCCCGTGTTCAAAACTTCAACACCAACAATAAAATTATCAGCAACAACCCTCCTCCACATGCTAGCCACAGCCACTTTTCCATCTTCAAAACTCTCAGCAGATTCTTGGGGCTGATCTAATAGTGCAAAATACTGTTAGAGAAATTTTATATATTTTACTCAGAGCAAGAGAAATAAAGCTGTTAGTGGAATACCTGAAGTCTCTGTGCCCTCTATCAAGCACACCATCTCTGTCGACTAAGGAGAAAGAAAAAAAAAACTGACTTTGGATTTCTTGACATTTTTAGTGCTGCCTACTTTGTAATGATTTACATTGATTTTTCAATGTTTGCTAACTTAAACAAAATTGGCCGTTTTCACAAGATGAAAAAATCATCTCGTCTGATGTTAGTCAATGTGAATTTGAGACAGCTTGTTTGGCATTGTATTACTTTTCTCACAATCATTCAATTTGCTGAATCATAGCCCATGTGGGTTACTTGAAGATCAACGTAGCATACTGACCAACTTTGTTGAGTTGTCAGGAAGATCAGTTGTGACTTGAGCTGCAGGCTGAGTGAGTCTTTGTATCACTCTACAGGTATCTCTAATAAACACTTCTTTCTCTTTGTATTCCATCTGAAGCTCTCGTAGATGAGACACACTGACCTGAAGAAACATTGTCAAACCAGTCTGAGTCTCTGAGCCTAGGGCAGGACAAAAACTAATGATTTCCAAGCAAAACATTACATGTTATGATGTGGTTTGTTCTAGTAATTAACTTGCTAAATTTGGTTATATAATTTTATTGAATCAAGAAGGTGGTTTGCATTTTACCTGATGTCTAAATTTGAGAGCTTGGACAGTTTTCTGTAGAGACTCTGTGCTAGCTGGTGCTTGCTCTGGGACCTTGTCAGTCTGGAAATTAGAAATAACTTTTAGAGAATCCGATCACTCACAACAAAAAATGCATCCTGCAGACATTACCCCAAACTTTTGATACCTAAGTCACCAGTACCGTAGCCACGGAGAGACAGAGGGGCAGTTGCTCCCCAGTGAAAATTTTTTAGTGCAAACATGTGGAGAAAAATCTGTTTGCCCCACCCCCAAGGCTATGGCCTTGGTCACCATTATCACCAAAAACATCATAAAGTACTTTCTCAAAGACTTGTTTTGAAAACAGGTATTTAAACATCCCAGCGTAAGCATAGCCTAGAAACTTCCCACTCCACAGAATTTCTTAATGAGGATGTAAACATTAAAAAAACTCATATGGAATTGCCCAAACGCATGCCAACAGTGATACCTGAGAAGCTGAAGATATTGTTACACCACAAGGATCAACAAGTGTGAATTTGTCCAGGAAGCGACCATCAGCTGCAATATCTAGAACAGATATTAGATATATATAATACTACTTCTAATAATAATACTGGAAAGACCCTGAGTGGTCAACCAGCAAGAGTAGTGTTGTTTTGACCTCATCCTTCATCCCTAGAAGTTATGGCTACTAAAAGTTCCAAAACCATGCAACTGATCCCATATGGGCGAAGTAAGAAGGGAAACAGAAGCCCAAAGTTTTTATATTGAATGTTCCCCGGGCACATTTGCATAGTGCTGCAATGTAAGTAGTTATCTCCCTTTAACATCAAGGCTATACTCCAGTATTTCCTGAACAGTAATAGTACTTACCTTTCAAACTAATCATAGGCAGATGTAATAACAATATTTGCTCTCTTCCTAACTCCAAAATATCATCAAGTAATACTGAGCAAACATTCTCCCACTGTGCTTTCACCTACAAATCAAGGAAAGTTTGAAGGTTTAAAATAGCATGTGGTATTAGTAAAGTTTAATCCTACCAGAAACTAAATCAAACAATTCATAGCTTAGTAAGCAGTGCTGGCAAAGATTGACCAAACAATTTGGGGAGGGGGAGGGGGTGGTGTGTTACAGGGAGCACCTACAATACTGTATGAAGTATAAGCATATGAACTACTATCCTGGGGTGCCACAAATAATGTTTTACATACCTTGCTGTCATTCAGGCTAACTGCACACAGTTTATTTGTTTTTGACTTGACTACAACCCATAGCTTTGGCGCTTCAGCCTAAATATCAATGAGAATGTTAGATATATTCAGTTGGGTTAGTAAGAAATTTGCCCTTTTCTTCTCGCATTGCTGCTTGTCACATAAATCTGAGATAGTGGCTGCAATCACAAAACCACCACCACCTGCAAGTAGACTAAACATTTGGTTCTACATTTGGTTCTTGTCAATATTTTCCATAATTTTTATCGCTCACTCTGATTGGCACACGAGTGGTCCAGAATTATTTTTGAACCCTGTACTGTCTCTGCTTACACCTCCAATGCTCATGAAAACTGACCCAAAAAGGCACATATTAGGAAAATGGCTATAAGGGTGTCAAATTATGTACCTTGTGATTTTAAGGTAACAGATTTTTATCTTACCTCTGCCACACCTATCCATGATGCATCACTAAAAGGAAGTTGACAATGGTTCCTCAGTTTACCCTGAGCAAATACCAGTAACTGCCCCATTGATGTGGTCACTAGTATAATGTTATTATCAAACTCCTTCTTGTAACAGCTAGACGTGCCACTGGAATTCATAACCGTGCAAGATGTTACTATAGGGGCATACGCATCAGGCAATGCACAAGTATTGGGCATCACTCCAACATCCTGGTCAACTACGATCCAATTAAGTTTTGACTGACACATGTCATTCTTCAGAGTTCCCATAGCAACCAATCTGTCATTCACATACCCACACCAAAATACTGTGATTTCTATATCAGATTCTGGTGCAACCTTATGCGATAAAACTTCAAAGAGGCGGGAAGCAAAGCTAGGATAAGCAAAACATAGGGACCCATAATTTGTCCAGCATATTGCAGGGCCGTCGCATAGTCTGACATTTAACTCCACAATGCTGTGATCTACACTGAAGCGCCCTACTTCTACAAATACATCCAAATTCACCACATAAAAACCACGATAGATGAAAGAACCTTTCCCATGATGATCGATCTTTCTTTCTCTCTCTTCCAGTAACAAAAAGGGTTGTCTTAAACCAGTAGATTTCTCCAAAACAATTTCGAATTTCACTACATTTGAATTCGAGTTCCTGCCTTGAGTATCAACGCACAACTTCTTTTCCTTGTACTTTGTGAATGTCCTGGAAATTTTATCGAATGTGAATGTAACAATGTTAAATGTCAATCCCTCCTCTTTGTTTGTACCAAGTTCCAAAGCTAAAATGAGGCCATTAAAGGCCAAAATATGCTGTTCATTGGCCATTGGTTTGATGCAATTCAACAACACTTTCTTTCTTCTTTCGCGACTCGCGCGCTAGTTCCAGTTCTGGGTACCACAGGGAAACCACGTAGGTTACGAAAAAAATCTAATTTTTTCAAAGGCGGAAAAAAGGAATAAACCTTTTGAGAAAGACAATCTAAATAAGAAATTGAATATATCTTTATTTTTTTTCCCTTTTTAGAGTACCCATTGTTTTGTGTTTTTTGTTTTTTTGCACCTTAAAATAAATGTTGGGTTTCCTGTGGGTTTTGGAGATGAGACTGGTCGAGACGACTGGACCCGAAGATTTCTTTTAGGCGGTAAAAGCAAATCGAACACGACGAACATCCAAAGAAGAGATGGATCGTTCAAAACGGCCTCAACATTAAACTCGATGGCAATACAGGTATGACATATCTCTTCTTAAGGTTTCAGCAGACTTAAATTATTGTCTGTTGTATATTTTGGAGCGAAATTTAGTCCAAATATCTAAGGTGGGCAAGTTGTTATGCACTAGTCATTTGCTTCAACCGACCCCCAACCCCCGCGACATGCGGGGATTTTGCCAGGCAAAAGTGGGGGAAATATCAGTGGTTTGTCTTGTATTCGTGCCCCGATCCCCAGGGAGTTTACTTCAAATTTGATATGGCTCAGATAACAGGCCGGGGGAATGGCGGGGGAAACAAAACATCTGTCTTTTTCATTTCGGAAAAGACACTCTACTGGTTTTGATAGTATTAGGAAAGCTTCTTGTATCCATCTTTTGGAGGGTGGAATTTGTCCCTTGGGTGCAGGAAATGTTTCCCCGGGGTGTAGGGAATTTGCCAAGGCGTTCTCCCCTGGTAGGCGGTGGAATTATTTCAAATTTGACAACATCTGTTTGATATTCCCCTGCTATGTCGCGGGGGTTGGGGGTCGGTGGAAACAAATGACTAGTGCATTAATACAGCTGAGGAACTGATCAATTTCAATCAGAAAGGTCGAAGCACATTTCTAAATCTAATGTTGTTGGAAAATTAGCAACACAACTTGGGCTTTTAGTTTTACCTCCCTCTGGACCCCCATTGGCAAAATTCTGGGTACACCACTGGACAGATTCTATTAACGTTACAGTAAAGTATTATTATTATTAAAGGTGGAGTTACACGGTGCAATGTTTTCTGCAACTTGTCTTGCAATCCATTGCGAAACAAGTTGCAAGAGCCATTGCAGCTGATATTAGCTCGCAATGGTCGCTCGCAACATATCAAAGTTTTTGCTATTTGTCAGAATGCACATGAGCAAAGAAGGGAACGAAATTGCAAGACAAGTTGCAAGAATCGCTGTTACACGCTGCAATGTGAGACAAGTTGCTGCAATCCATTGCGAGAAGTAGAATCGTATCGTACTTGCTGCAACGGTTGCAGCAACAACAGCAACCTGTCTCGCAACGTTGCAGAGGGTGTTACATGCTGCAATGGCTTGATTGTGAGACAAGTTGCAGAAATCATTGCACCATGTAACAGCGGCTTAAAGTTGTCATATGGTGGACTTGTATATTTTACCCTCTAATTCTCTCAAATTGATACAAGTTCTATCAGAAATGCTCAATTACCTGGGAGCAGGCAGGAGCCATCTGGCCTCCACGCTACAAAATAAATAATTCATTGACATTGACAATAGAATAATATCAAGGGGCATTTCTTTGTTTATAATAAGCATTGTTTTCAAAGCTAGAGGTCTTTGTACTCCATTACATTTTTTTTTGCATGGCTATTACTCTGTCTCTGACATAGAGTGGTTTTCACATGACTGTCGTGAAAGCAATTCATGAGTAATTCTCTAACCATCAAATGCGATAGTAATTCAACAATAACCAATCAGAGAGCAAGGTGATTCACAATTCTCTCCTTTTTGCAAGCAAATTACTCACAAGTAATTGTATGTAATTTGTTTTCTCTACAAGATCTGATTGGCTGAAGTATCAAAGATCATGCTCTCGACCAATCACAACCCAAACCAATCACAATAATAAATATGAAATATATTTGTGGGTCTTAAACAAACTTGTACTTTTTTGGGCTATGAATCTTTGGTCCCAAATTTTTTGTTGATGTCCTTGTTGCTTTCAGACATATACTTAGGTGTCTTATAGACACAAATTTGAGAGTCCATTTGATTAAATAACTAATGATTTGTTTGCTACTTATGTATCATATTTTCTTGGGTACGTTATCTGTAACCAGGGGATATTTTTGGGTATGAAATTTTGGGCCTGTGGATTTTTTTGGGTTGGCGAAATAAAGCTCGGTTGGACCCCCCATCATATTTTTCCTGATGTCTGATATTTTCCTGATATTTTCCAACACATTTTGTTCAAGATTGTAGGACAATAGGTTGGCGCATTTTCGGTCGAATTATAAATTCGAAAATTTTATCAACGACTTAGCTCAAATTCGCCACAAGCAGTGGACAGGGCGTGCTGAAATTAGTAAAACTGCCAAGTTTGAGACCGATCGGTTACAAACTCGCGAAGATTTAGCCTTGCAAACAAACGTAAACAAGCCTCAAAATTAGTTTTCTGACTAATGTCAATGTGATCTTTTCCATGGTATGGATGGATTGTAACTTGGACGCCTGTATCAAAAGTTGAAGATTTCGTGACATGTCGTGACGTCACGATGCGCCCACCTATAGAAAACGAAATGGTAACTATTTTGGAAAAAGACCCTTTTCACCTTTCTCCTAACGTAAATAGCAGTACCCGTCCAATTAGCAGGATTCGTTTTCATTTTAATCGCATGCATCTTACTGTACACAGGAAGATTAGCTAGTTTCTATAGACCTTTTTCAAAAATGGCGGAAAGTTGCATGGAAACGAGGCTGAAAATATGAGCATACATGGCAGCTGCCTAGGCAAGCCTTAGCTGGCGAAAAGGGACCGATAAGAAAATAAAATCAGAAAACACTAGACATTAAACGGTTTTCGGTCTCCATTCACCAGCTAAGGCTTCCCTGGGCAGCGGTAATGTTTGCTCATATTTCCAGTCTCGTTTCCATGCAACTTTCCGCCATTTTTGAAAAGGTCTATAGGATTATTCAAAGCTTCAGGAGGCTAGATTCCTCTGAGAAAATAGCACGAAAAAAGCGATACCGCCTTTTTGAGTGCTATTTTCGGCGGAATCTACCGGCTGAAGGCTTTGGATATACTTGAATCCTATGATATCTGGTCCTCAATTTACACAAAAATAGATATCATAGGATTCTATTCAATATAGTCAAAATGATCTAATATTTGAGAACTGTGCAAAGAAAGATAGCGAAATGCAGAGAAAAGAGGCCTCTGCTAGCAGGGAAGCTTCGCCAGCGAAATGCAGAGAAAAGAGGCCTCTGCTAGCAGGGAAGTCGCTTCCCAGTTTTCAAGAAATTATTATAAAATAGTTACTATAATATCGGATTTTGTATTATTATTTTCTCAGCTACGATATTTTTTTATGATGAGGAAGATTCTTACTGAGAATGATCTAATATTTGAGAATTGTGCAAAGAAAAGTTTCCGCGCCATAAATCTCAGCTAAATTAGGTGCATTCATTATGTAACATTTGTCGCTTCCCAGTTTTCAAGAAATTATTATAAAATAGTTACTATAATATCAGGATTTTTAGTCTTATTATTTTCTTAGCTACGATATTTTTTATGATGAGGAAGATTCTTACTGAGAACATGCATTTGAATTCCTACGAATAATTTTTCAATTTTTATACTCGAGTACAATATAAAATGTCAACATAAATATAATACTAAAGAAAGTCCACAGTATTTGATGTAATGTTTTCATGAAACCTCTGGACAGTTAAAACAATAATTTCACGAGAGCTCAGCTATGTTTGATTTTTGAAGACATCATTTCATTTTAAGCATAATCATTTGAAGGATGTGTTGATATCCCATTCCTAAAAAGTCTCCACTGTCTCAGAGCCGTTCAGTTTTTTCTCAAAATTGCATTGCTGTAAGTCTGCAGAATAAACATATTTAATGTGACGAATAGAATATCACAAATTTAGGAGCAATACCGCAGTTCGTCAGTGCCACATGGTTGTTCTCTGAAGAACAAAAAATTGAAACATAGTTGATCTGTAATCTTTACATACTGATAAAAACACTTGGTCAAATCAGTTCGAATATTATTAGGATTATCTCAATCGAATATCTTCATAAACAAGTCAGATAAAACGTGCAGCTGCAATGGCCCTATTGCATCGATGCGAGATATCTGAAACTTTATGATAAGCGTAATTTCAAGTGGAGGAAAAAGCACGAGTAAAACCCCATTAAAAGCTAAATTATCCTAAATTCCGTACTCTGATACTGCACTGCATTTATAATGTTCAGCTTTGCTTAGGCTATTAAACTTAGGCTATTAAACTTTACATTAGCCTGAAAAATTTCATTCAAAACAATGACTGTCCAGAGCATATTACATAATATGAAGAATAGCGACCCCATTATATCAGTTGTTAATAGGCACCACTCTGCCTCTCATGGTACATCTTATTTTTGGACATTCTGCTGAGAGTTTTGCCCATCTGCCAATTCACAGCATGAAAAGAGGCGCGATCCAATTTAAAATAATTGGACAGTTGACAACAATGGATTTCGTACTGGTTATATAATTAGAATGAGAACTAGGATCACATTTGGGATGTGCAGTCTAGAAATATGTCAATAAAAAATACTACACAAAAGGCTCCAAATTGCACAACTTATCAGAAATACATGCAAAGCTATTTAAAATTACATACAGTCAAATTCACAAAAAATGAACAAAATAATCGTATATATTTGTAAAATAACCTTTTTGAACTGCTTGACAAGTAAAAATTTCGAGTATTTTCGTAGCAGATGAAATTGAATTGTGAAATGACATTTTTGATTTCTTAGCAGGCTGAACAGTTTTCAAACTTGGAATTGATAGAGAAAGCTAATAATATATCAATTTAGGCCAGCCTAAAAGCGGGGCTCCCAGTCAGTTTTATGCTATTTGAAAGTTTGACACCATTGTTCATGTCTCTGTGACAGTTTTCTCGTCTTAGGGCCTTCCCTTCAGGAGAAATAACTTTATAAAAATGGATGACGTCATCGGTGACGTCATATCACGTCACCACTTTGTTTCACTCCTCTGGTGACCTAGACAATTTACGCAAGTTTGGTTATTTCATGTTTGAGTCTTCCCTTTACGATTTATAAATTTTTCAGGCATGGATGACGTCATCGATGACGTCACATCACGTGACCACTTGGTTTTGCTTCTCTGGTGACCTAGACAATTCTACCCAAGTTTCTTCTCAGAGTATTCCCTAGTTAGGAGATACTGAATTTTTCAAGCATTGATGACGTCATCGATGACGTCACATCACGTGACCGTCTTACAGCTCCCCCTTTTAGCAAAGACAAAATATCCCAAGTATGGTTATCTTAGCATGTTCCCTTGAGGAGAAATAAATTTTTATTTGTATACCACAGGGTTCCCATGTGTACACGGACAGACGGCGGACGCTATAGGTTTTTACCAGAAAAATAAAGAAAAAAATCATATATCCCGTAGGGAAGCTTCTATAAAAGCCAAACTTGGGCAAACTTTCAAAGGCCATAAGAGGAACTCTACACCAAAGTCACGTGCCCTCACGTCATCAATGACGTCATCAAAATTAACCATATGCCCGTGACGTTCAAAATGAACTTCATGGGTTACGTTTTCCCTTATGTATGGTGCTCCGCTCGCGCGGCGCGAAGCTCCGCTAAAAATCTTACGTAAAGTAGTATGAGTAGTGTACTCACTTCAGCCCACTAAACTACTCGTACTACTTACGTAAGAATATATAATTGTACTTGTGAAGAATAGTTTAGTGCATGCAAACGTATCATGTGATTCAGATTTACAACCATTGCTATTAAAATTCGGTTTCAACTTAAAATGTGAAATGATTAATAAATTGGCAAATATGAGAAAGTGGTACCAAAGACCTAGCGTTCTATGCCAACTTGACCTTTGTTACGTAACAAATGATACATAATACAAATGCTGAAGATGCGCTTGATTGTAATTTTTAAAGACAGCTGTAACACACAAATCAACTGTAATTGAAACTTTCAAAGCACTTGATCATGACCTTGGATACAATTTAAATAGAGTTGTGACATATTCTACTGATTTGGTATATACTAAGACTGAAACAACTATGCTCCTCAGGGTCGAGGCCTAGTGGTGGATATATATCAACCACTAATCACCTCCCCTCGGGGGATAGTTATATAGAGGATATTACACGGTGGTGCGAAGATATGAGTTTTATTTTCGAGTGGCAAGAACAATATTTTACGAATGAGCGCAGCGAATGAGTAAAATATTGTTTTTGACACGAGAAAATAAAACTCATATCTTCAAGCCAGCGTGTAATTTTCTTTTTATTATATAGACAAACCAGAAAAAAAATTTCCAAATTGATTTCCAAGCACTTTGGTTTTGACCAATATCCTCACTAGTGAGGATATGGAAAATATGTCACTCAGGTCCGGATGTAACTTCGTATGAGATCTACGAGTGGCGTATTTCCCAGTAAAACACTCGTGTCTATATAATAATAACTGTTATTCAAAGAAATCCTACATCTTGCTTATATATGTTATTCCTGTTCTTAAAATTAATAAACGTTTAACGCCATAAATTGATAAACGTTTATACGTGTTTGGTGCCGCAGAGCAGGTTGTATATGCCGTTACATTAAGGAAGTTGTGCAAAAGTTTCGTGAATCGCATCCTATTAACTTCAACATTTTCCATATTGTTGCTTACAATATACACTTTAAAACTGCCTCAGCGTTTTTTGAAATATGGAAAGATTAAAGAGTTACGCCATATTTTCTCTTCCGTTTTCTTTGTGAAGGTAGCAAAGAGGATCTTGATAACCATTTGATTTAAACACCTATAATCTACTTGGGGTCAAGCTGTAATTTCTCAATTCAAGCCGGCATTTCACTAGTGAAATAAGCGGAGACGGAGAAGGGGAACGAGACGTAAGAGCTTACGTTTGTGTGAAAATCGTCGAGACGTAAGAAAAAGGAAACATTCGGTTCTGCTTGCTTCACGCTTACGTCTCCTTCTCTGTCTCTGTTCTTTGATTTTCACACGAAAATAAGCGTCCTTACGTCTCCGTCCCTTCTCCGTGTCCGCTTCACTAGTGAAAAGCCGACTTTAAAGAGTGCAATTTAATTTGTGATTTGTGGGATACACTAAGGGGCACCTCTATGAACGCGTAGAAGGACAGCACCTTAAACACAATGACCAATAACCTCCGTCTCTGCTAGATCAGTTTCACGTGCTTGCAAAATGCAACACCAAGTTTGATTGTCTTATCCAAGAAATGATCTACATTCGCACGCTGAAACCAGAGCTGCAATGTGCAATGCGATTCTATCCGCGCTCTAGGGTGTTTGTGTAAGTTCACAGTATGTAAGTAAGTTAGCCTATAAATTCACGCTCTGCAATTGTAATATTATCTTCACTCGTCATGTACGTTGGTCGAAACGTCGAGTAAATTATATTTCGTTGATCTCTCTTCTATTTGCTAGTTTTTGCTTTAATAGCAAATCCCTTTTAGGGATTCCCTTTAGTGTTTGTGAGTGCTGGTGAAAATGAGGGAAAAACTAGAGATCGACGCTTCCGATATCTCCTTCAAACACCTGCCTTAGAATAAAGAACGAATCCTGGTAATTACACAGGAGCCAATGCGTTCCCATCGCTCAACGGAACGATGCACAATAAATGCCTACAATAGATATTTGGACTGGGTGATCAAGGAGAAAAAAGAGAACAAATGATAAGACCTCTAAAGAGAGTGAGACAAAAGGTATGCGATAGTTGTTTTCTCTTATCGGTTCTTAGCGCTTGAATATATTTATTCACATCCTTATCCTTATTAGCCAAAAAACGGAACTACCGTGTGTCATGACAACTGAAGCAGGTGCACAAAGTAAACAAAAAAACACAATAAATATTTCATGTATGAATGTTCTCTTGATACTACTACTTAAAGTATTAACTTATCATCTTATTTTGCATCTAATACGAAACTTGTCGAAAAAAAAAAACTTTTATCTTACAAGACTTTGTAGCATGACAGCTATAAGATGAAGTATATCGTTTCTTAAGCCTGAAGTTGACTTTTGACTAATGGTTTAGTGTGTCTGATAGACGACTAGTCTCGATCTCTATTTCATTTATAAACACACTTGTTAATCTTGTCAAAGATCCTTATAATGACTGCGTCTCGATAAACAAAGATGTCTGGAAACATTGATAGCTGACAAAATCTTTCTTTTCGGTAATGCGCCCAAAAGCGCTGCCTTTAAAGTTTATTGCGTAACTCTTGCCTTCCGCAGCTTTGTCTCTCGTTAGCCGTCAGGGAACCATTAACGAACGCCACTATTTCGCGAAATGGCAGTCGGGTCTTCCGAAACGGATGTTTATCTGATTACACGCGGCAGTAATCAAATAGTTTTGATGTTTTCCATACTTACAATGATTAAAGTGGCCTTGCGTTTAGATAATATTCTGCTCTTCGAATTGTCGTGCCCTATTCCATATTCTGACACCCTTGGAGCGTGACACTCGTTTATTCTTGCCTGCGTAAAAACCCTTTGGCCTTTTCATGGTCTTTTGACCATGTTCCATATAATTTATAGCATTCATTCTTTCCGCTTTTGATGGCAGTTATAACCGAACAGGAAGGTTTCCATCCACTTATAATTCCGTTCTCGACGCCGGGAAAATTATAATGATATTTCCTGACTAGAACTTTCAAATATCATTAATACTACAAATTTACATGCCTAATGTTTTTTTCTTATCATTCTATGAAGCATAATCTTGACGACTTTACAAGCCTTCTTTTTCCCGGGATTTTGATTACTGCATAATTCTTTTCTTGAACACTTCGCAAGAATCCCTAGATTTTGATTCGCGCTTGGAGGCCTAATTCTTATCCGTATCTTATATCTAAAAAACTCTCCCGGGTGTCACTGTTTTGGAAAGCTTTGTTCTCTAAAATCACATAACCTGGACACGCAAAAGATATTTCGACCCTACCAAGATATCAGTACTGATCGTACCTCAGCTTTGCAAAAGGAGACATATCTTTTCACCACGACATTGTCTCATGCGTTATCAGTGAATCGTTCAGGCTCGTTCACACGGCACGATTTCAGCTGCGATGAGGTGCGATTTTTACGGCGATCGTCGACGTCATATCGCGCTGTGTATACGGCCGGCGATTTGGCTCTGCGATATTTGTTGGCGATCTGAAGAAATCGCACCCGCATCGCAGTGAAATTTGAACATGTTCAAAACGCCTGCGACATCGCAAGTGAAATCGCCAGATCGCGGACCGTTCACACCGCGCGATATGACATCGCCATGGGATCGCGAATCAGAAATCGCAGCTGAAATCGCACCGTGTGAACGGGCCTTTGCACTGGATACCAGAGGCTCGAAGCTTCACTCGTTTATTGACACGCATGGCGTCTTGGCGTGTCAGTAAACGAGTCAGAAGCTTCGAGTCTCTGGTATCCAGGGTATTGATCGTAGACTAAAGAAGTTTTCTGCTCAACTGCACGTATCTAGGAACGCACCAATCAGATTCTATTGATCGATTTTATGTCAGTGATTGCGTAATGTATTGGAGAATCTTGCGGTGAATACAGACGTCCCCTTTCGCTAAGTGGGGAACGATCGAATATTCGAGAGCGAATAGACGGTTCAGTGAAATTCAGGCTTATGACCATTTCAAAACCCGTTCTTCAGTTTATTTGTTGTCTTCCTAGCATCCTTTCAATATCAGGATGGCCACTCTTATATTACTTCATTGATACAGTTGCTTTAACTTTTGAATTCCTTCACAGGAAAACATTCTCCAAATTTGTAGCTTAGCAAAATATTTATGTTGTGGGTTTCCTGTGTCACCAAGCACGCGCCAAAATTGGCGGGAATTTTCAGGTGTAGGTTTAAAACTCCCAGAGCTTTAAAGTATTACAGTTTGAAAATGGTCCGCTGAATGTCCTTTCAAAGTGTGTTTATTTTACCCACGTCCGTCAGGTATAATCCTAAGCTCAGAGGCTAGACCATCCCACACAAGGGCAGATTATAGCCGGAAAAAGTATTGTGGACAAGTACTAGTATAGAGTTAGCCCTTTTAATCGATAGGGATTCAGCCACGAGAAAAAGCTTTTAAATTCAATAGAGAAGATCAAATTGTTAACCACAAAACCAGTGGTGTTATTACCGCTACTTTTATAAAAAAGTAAAAGAGTGTGGGTTGTTTTGAGTTTTCCTGTATCGTTTGCAATTTAAACGAATCTAGTGGATTATCTGGCTAGACGAGTGGCCTGTGTTTTTTTTCTTTAGAATGAATTGAAACCAACCTTAATAATGATCATTTCTGTTGCTTGCATTGTATTATTTAGTTTAGGCCATGATTGTCTCATCACGTCTCGGTTAAGAAAATAATAAAACTAAATTGCAATTTATTTATCAAAATAGTAGTTGCTTCAACAGGTTTTTGTGAGAGCTTCCGGGGTTGAAAATCATTCTCCCTTTATCATTAAAGTCCGAATGGATCAATTATATAAGTGAGATTTCGACATACATGTATTTACAGCTGTTGTTTCGCGCACCGCGCTTTCAAGGCGTCGCTTTGTGTTTGGGATTTGTGTTTTTGTTCTGTTCCGCCAATCAAACCATCTATTAGCCAATCAGGTCATTGCCTTGTTACGCCTAGTGCAGTCGACTGGCTTTCTGTCGCGACGAAAACCCAGTCGACTGAACTAGGGGCGAAACAGGGCAAAATAAAACCACTCATTTAAAAATTCACAACGCAAATGGTTTTGGCTATAATCATGAATCTTGGCCATCTTTTGCAAATTAAATGTCAATTAATCCAAAAAGGTTTCTTCACTCGTCAATTATTTTTCCTATATTATTATTATATTCTAAAGTTGATATTTTGCTTTCTAAAACAATAAAAAGATCAATCACATTTGAGATTTTCACATATTTAATCACAAATCTTTGGTTTCAATAGGGTTTCAATATGTGAAGTAAAAATTAATTATATCTTGTTGCGAGTTTTTCCTGTTTTATTTACAATATTATTATCTGTTTTCTAAAACAGTGATACAAACTAATCACTAAAATAATTCATTTCTCGTGTCGCCGCCTAATTCAAAGTCATGAATTTCTATTTACTGAGTTTACTTTCATTTCCCTTCCAACCAATCGAAATCAAGAGAAAAAAACACTTTGCGGTCGAAGCGTCTACCGCTCGAAAAGCAGTCGTTCACATAAAACCGCATCTTGAAGACTTTACCCACGTTTCAGGCTAAAAGTTTTTACAGATAGACTTCTTAGTATTACTGTCGGACAAAGAGTGTTTTCCATCAACTAAATTATATATTAGAAGTGAAGCAAACTTTACTTCACTTTGGCTGTTCAAAGCTTTTAATATGTAAATGCCTTTAAAATGGCAATTTTTGATTAGCATAATGGCTCTTCCTCGCGCCTAAAGTCGAACCTGTAAAAATTCACGTATGATAAAAAGGAAATAAGGTGTACAAGACGAATTATTAATGGGTCATGCTCTTCTGAAATCTTGATCTAGAAAAGGAGTAGAATGTGCACTCCAAAGTGTAAGGACATTTCTTGCTCTCAGGCAAAGTTAGATTGCGTACAGAAACTGAAATTATCATTTCCCTGAAAACTAATTACAATGAATCTTAAATTTATGCGCAGATGGTTTGGATCTTAGACTTTAAATGTCCAAAAGGCTGACTTCAAATGGCATTTGTGCTTTTTCTTTTAAGCCTCTTTTTCTTTATTCAGACCGATCTTACCAAAAAGTCTTACCAGCTAATCGTACCAGTTGCTGTTTAGCTCAGAGCCTTTGCGCACATAAGGCACTACACTCTTCCTACACGTTTACCGTGCAACAGTAAATAAACTGAGCACCTCTGAGCTAAAGTTCTCTATTTACGTTTCAAAAAAACGTGTAATGTTTTTTCTTGATTTCCCTGTGTAAGCAAATTGCTTTTGTCTTTCACCCGTCGCGGATTGGTAGCGCAACTGAAGTTGCAAAATTTCCATCTTCCATCTTGGCATCTAGCTCACAGTAAATGCATATCTCTCAAAAGCCGACTTGTTACCAAAAGCTCTCTATATTTCCGCAGAGTAGTTCCTGTTTCATTGTAGATCGTTCTCTCTAGTTCGTCACAAATTGCGAATCGCCGCGATCGATCGGGCGAGATTGTCGGTTCAGGGTACAAATCGTCGGAAAATTCGTCCAAACCCTCGCCTTTGGTCACTGCACTCTGTTCATCGATGTTATCAAACTTTCCGTACTTCACAGATTTTGCTGTATTTGACCTTACCCGTCGAGTTTTCTTAGGGATGTCTTCTTCCGACGCGCTGGATAATTTTTCGTATTTATTTCCCCAGCTTAATTTTCTTGAGATAATTCTTCCCCTTTCCGACACTGATCGAGTTAATTCCTTGGTCTTCATTTTGCTGTCAAATTTGAAAGTTTTTCTTCAACGCTTTGCAGCTAGTTCTAGCTCCCAATGCAGTACTGCATGCACGTTTGCGAACTCTCACTACTGTTTGAATCGCCTTGCGCGATCAACACTCATATAGTGGTACTTAACTGTCACTGAGCCTCGTTTGAGTGTTTCGTATTGTTTTGGCATCAACTTCCGGTGTCGGTTTAGCTACCACCTGTCCGCACGTCTACCTTTTTACTAAAATCGAAAATAACCCTGCATCGTTCATTATAGTCTTGTTTTATATGCATCTTTTCGGTCCTGGCGGCCTTAATTATAAAATCTTTCAATCTGCTTTCACGTCAAAATTATGAGGATGGGAATAAGCTGGAGAAAGGCATCATCAGCTGCTTGAGGAAAATATAATTTGTTCCTGTTGTTTGCTGAAAAAAATGTCGTCATTGTGATTAATTTCAATGGCCAGTTATGTAACAGTTTTATTTTCTGAAAAGAACAACGAATGAATTTTCTGCTTTTTTAAATTCATATATTTCGAACTAATATTTTGTAACATATTTTCGATCGCTATTTTTGATTTGTTCTAAAAAATATTTTGCATTTAAACCTTTGTTGCATGTGCATCCGTACAGTACAAACCCGCGTATAGGAACCTCTTTTCCTAGGTTAGGCTAAATAATTTTATACGTGTTTACTGTAAGATTCATATGAAATCTATAAAATGGGTAATTTAGCCTCACGACAGGTTCTTGATTTTCAGGTTACTATATGCGCTTTTTTACTTTATTTTAGTTACTAAAGTACATACATACATACACACATATACATATGGTTTATTTAAACACGGTTAACAATCATCAGTGATCATGAGTTCTGTGGCGGATCCCCTTTGCAATACAAAAATGGTTAAAATCCGCAAAATGTAGTCCTAAAGACTAGGTTCTAGTAGCTCTACTGACAAATCTGGCTCTTCAAAGCAGATACGCACCCCCCTTTCCAAACCTGGATCCGCCAATAAATACATTAACTGCACTGAATTACTTGATTGCCGTCTGGGGAACCAATCATCAAAATATGTGATTTATTTCCCGTTTGAATAAACACATTGATGAATTAGCACTTCCCAGTTTTTAATGCGTACAGAAATAGGACATTTGTAATTATACCCTTCTTCAAAATCTTTGAAATTTAGGTTGAAGATATATTGTAGAAAAAAGTGGTGCACAAACAGGGGTGAAATGCTAAAATTTGGGTAAAATCACAAAACTAACAAACCGCGGCGACTAAATAACAAACCGCGGTTTGGCTTCCGTCAGACAAACGAGTGAACGGTCCTGGGTGATTTCACGCGGCTTTGAGAGGTTTTTTGAACTAATAAGAACTAGCTATACGGTTTGAAACCAAATTTTTCACCATAAAATGCAACCGAAACTGAGAAAAAGTGCATACGCCTGTCGCAGTAAAAGATTTGATGTACGGAAGGCAAAACGCACTAGTTTGGCGTTCGGAACTGTAAAGTGGGAGTACAATCACGCAAACTTTGATCCTGTTGGCGCGGAAAATCTGGCTGATTTATCGCCAACACTTCAGCCCTCCCACCTCCTGGGCAAAACGTTCCCTCCGAGCTAGAATTTTTCTTGCAGCCTTCCCTTGGAATTGTCGATTTGCACCCTCAGATACTTTTACTGAAAGAAACGTCGTAATCGTTATGTAATGAGAGTTGTTGTATCTGTTGGCTGTATGAGTTGAAAGTCCTCTTTATCTAGCAATCTAGCACACGTCACGAGGTATGTATGGTAAAAAGTTCTATGCACGTGTATCCCACGTGTTTCGCGCGACTGCACACGCTCAAAGGTCCAGACGCTATTACTTTTAAGTCTTCCGGCCACAGGCGCAAAGATCAGAAGAGCTGCCTATGTGTTCCGCTTTATGCAATAATCAAAGCTTACGTTGTAATGCAATAGAAACGCTTAAATGCAATACAAATTAACGCTTAATCTAATACCAACCATTGGTAACAGCGACTAAAGCGTGCGCGAGATTTTACGCAAATTGAGAGAAAGAACTTTCTGCGCATGCACTAACGTTCAAAATACCAATGCTAAAGATGACGGGCTCTGGGTACAAAATTATCTAAGCTACAAGAATGAATACCAATGACCGGCTCTGGTACAAGATTATCTAAGCTACAAGAATGAATACCAATGACCGGCTCTGGGTACAAGATTATCTAAATGTAATAAAAAATGACGCTTATTATAATACTTTCGCTTACTGTAATATAATATGAATATTGTGTTAAGTAAGGCCAGTTTCAGACGTCGAACTTTTGCCGCGTCGAATCCAATTATTAGAAGTTTCATTTGCAGCTTATAGTCCGTGGGCCAGAAGTCGAAACCCTCCCCCCCCTCTCCCCCCCCCCCCCCCCTCGGGGATTTTTGCTAACACATATCATTCGAAAGCTTAGCCCGAGGGTAGTCTAAAACCGGTTGTTTGCACTTTTGAAGTGGAAGCGATTAGGAGTTACGGCGCATTTACATTTGAGCTTCAAAACCACAGGGTACCCACGTCGTGATGTTGCGAAATATACGAATAAAATACCTGTATTACATCAAAAACACTGTATATCACATATTTTGCACAATAACAGCCGAAATGCACTATTTTGCTAGGAAAGGTCTTAATAAAAGCATTCAAAAGTCTTCAAAAGTAAGTTTTCATTGAATATAAAGCACAGCGTACTCACGTCTCATAACTGTCAAAACAGCAGGAAAGTCTTTGGCCCTACATGATTATCACGCGTTCGATCCCTGTCCTAGATATACATAAAATAGAGTCTTAGCAGTAGCAAACGCATATTTGCGCCGTGAGGCATATCATGCATTCCATGTTTGTTCTTGTTATTAGATGTATCGGAGCATTTTCGGGCTCTGGGATCGCCGCACTTTCCACGTAAGACTTTCCACGCAAGACTTGGTTGCTTCTCCGGAGCCATTTTGTCGTCTTAGCCCGCTTTTAATCGCCAGATCTGGATTTGAGCATTATTATTAGAGTACACTTTGTCTAGTGCAAAAGGTAAATCTAGGTGAACCATGGCAGAACAAAAAGGAATGTAAAGTTTGTTTTTCTTGATTATTCTTCCTTTAGTTATAAAATGGAGAAAACCAGTCGGCTGAATTGGATTCGACGCGGCAGAATTTCTGCTGAAATTCCCTGTGATTATAGCCACCAAGCCACATTTGTGAGTTTCTAGTTTCTAGCTGTGTTTCGTTAGAAATGCCGCACACCTTTTGAAGAACGGAAAACGTCGATTGATTAAAGAGGATTTTCTCGAGATTTATATTTAGTTTTGACTCACGTTGTCATAGGTGGTCTTATCAATGCTTTTTCGGGCCTGAAAATGATAAACTCTCACATGAGCTTCCACCCCGGGAGGGTCCGGGATACCCCCATATGGTGTACGGATGCCGTAGAAATAGCTACTAAGGGGACTAAGGGTTACAAGAACGCAGGCTCAAAGGCCAAGTGATTTTAATCCCTAGAATCCCTACCCCCTAAAATATGGGAGTCCCCCTTGGAAAACAATGCTTTATTTATGCATCTGTCAAAGACACCGAATGTTCATTCCACGTTCTTGTATGTATATTCTTGAACTCTTTACCAGCGCTTTGGCAATTGAATTGATGATTGACTTTTCCTCTTTGTTCCTACCGAGTTCAAATAGTTTTTCATTAGCGGAACTTGCTATAAACATACTGCCGAGCGCAACGGACGTGGTCTCTCTTCTGCTTAGATTTGTTCCTAGTAAATGAAACTTCATTCTATCAGATATAACAGATATAACTAGGACAATAATCAGGTTTCGTTAGTGTACCGCCCACTCCACTTGTTCCTAACTGCAACGACGATTAATTTACAAATTACATTTTGAAAACACGTGAAAATCAAACACGTTTGTGCCTCGCTAGAAAGCGGAATCCTCAGGATTGCCACGTGATTGATAGTCTTTGTGAAAAACCGGATCTCAAAAAACCTAAACGTGACTACCTCTGTCATAACAGATAAGAAAGAATTATTGTTTCTGCTTGATATTTGTTTTAAATCACCTGGAGCATTATGAGTTGTATTTCACAACCACACACGTTTCTCTCCCTTTTAATTATTTGTTTTTTCAGAGGCTGCCCCTGGTTATTGAAGTAAAAGTGAACCAAGGAAATAATTTGGAGAATTTTGACGGAAATGGCAAAAATCAGTCAGACATAATCCGCGTGTTTCTTATGTACACATCTCGTTCAAATGAAAGTGATAATTTTGTGAAAATTATTTTTGCTTTAATTTTTTGCAAAGTATATTGGAGTGGTATATAAACAGTGGTTAAGGTGACAATTGACCCTTTCAGAGTACTCGACTCACAGAAGCTGGAGCTTATAGAAATAGAAATAAGATGGAGTAGTTTTTTCATGATTTACAAATTGTTTCGTAGAGGCACTCCCCACTCCTCAGGATCTTACAGAGCGAGTGATTTTTACATGTCCCTGGTATTGGAGTTGCAATAAATTACAATTATATTATAAAAAGAACCTGGATTTTTTAATTTAGCCTAAACAGGTTCATAAATAAATGGTACTTAAAGCACATTTAGGCTACCAAGGTTCTTAAAATAGGTTCTTAAATTTTGATTCGAATTTCATTTAAATATATTATAATAATGAGGAATTATTTGAATGGTAAACACAATAGACATTGAACATAGTACCTTGAAAGCTTGAAAGAAAAACATGCTATTTCGAGTTTCTTTTAAATGTAATCACATGTGATGATCTTAATTCAGCATAGTTTGACAGGGGGCTCGAATAAAATATAGGTATAGAAACTTTCTATACCTATACTTTATTCGAGTCCCCTGTCCGCATAACTGAGTCACCGGTGTCACATTTTTATCGCTTCAGGTAGACCGTGGTGGTCGGAGGTGGCTAGGACACTCTCTCTGGCTCGTACCAAAAAGAGATGACACTCAGATTGTGCAAGCACGGTAAGAAAGTACCCATTTCATTCAAAGTTTGTCATTTTTAGTGCTTGCATTAGATTCCGGCTGTTGCTAGGCAACTAGCCTATCTGAGGGGAATCCATCATCCCAATGACATGTGTATGGCGCTTGCAACCATAGTTAGTAGAGTTCCAGAACCCAACGAAACTCGGTGAATATTTTTGAATGCATGTTCAGCGAATCATAGGCGGAGTCGAGTCCCCCAGACACACACGCACACTTTTTAGAAGAATTTCCTTGACTTCGTAGAGGGCTAATTTGTGTTAACTTGAGTGTCCTATTATTTTGAGTCACATCATTACTGCGGTTTTCATAATTCTGCGAACTCTCGCTAACGATTTCCAACCGTCAACCCCCCCCCCCCCCCCCGGGGGGGGGGGAATCCAATATTTCCCTAAAATTTATTGAAGATCACGATCACCCCTAACAAAGAGACCAAACCATCGTGATTTTAACCCCTAAAAGATACGACGATCATCCCCGACCAAAAAATATGGGAGTCCCCCCCCCCCCCCTCCCCGGGCGTCAAACCGCCTTCTGGCTTCCGTCAATCAAACTCCCGAGTCTTTTCGTCGTTACTCTTTGTGCTTTTTGATTGACCAGCACATAACGTTGCTGTCGCGACAGGAAGCCATTTTAGCACTGCTTAGGCGCTTGCCACAAAAGCAGAGGCTTGTTCTATAAATCACCCCCCCCCCCCCCCCCCCCACACACACACACACTGCACTGCCCCTGAATGTTTAACGTTGCTAAATGTATGTTTTCTAAATCACTGAAAACATAAACTCGTGAATCAAGCTGATGTTCATATCTATGATGTTGAACGGTTTAACATTCGTTAATAAAAAGCGCCGTACAAATCAAGTCTTGTAAAATGATATTCACCAGTGCTGTATTTTAGCCTGCGAGGGGTTCAGGATACCTGTGTCGCGCAAATCTTCCTCTCCCCCTCTATTTCTTTGCGCGATACAGGAGTCCTGAACATCGAAAAACAAAATTTCCGAAAAAAGAACCTGGAGAGCCGGCTTGTAGGCTAATTTGAAAATTGCTGAGTATTTACACTAGCGTCGCTGAAATGCTTTGGTCCCAGCGTAAAGCTCTTGATCTCGAGACTTTACATTCGACTATACAAGTTGATGAAGCTAGTGCGTTTTAATGAATCTTAAAAGACGTGACGGCCAAGTTCTTTCGATGGGTGACAAATCTCCTAGTCAGAGTATTGTGAAATCTGTGTTTCAAAAACCCGCGTCACGTTTCTCTCCTTTTTTAATGAGTTATTTGTTCTAAGAGGTTTTCCGTGCAGTAAACGTAAACGGAGGAAATAATTTAGGCAGTTTTGAGGGTAAAATGACAATAAACGACTAGACCACTTAGAAACCATCAGTATTTTTCTTCTTATTTGTAATGAAAAAAGTCAGTTCCACCTAGTCTAAAGATGCTACTCTCTTGAAATCAACCTACTGCATTTGTGTACATATAGCATTTTAAAAGCGTTATCGGTGCTAAAGAGCAAACATAAAGGTTGAAAAGAGCAAAGCGTTGACTGAAAGGCAATTTTGGGTAAAGAATAACAGAGAACGGCAGCATCGTCGTGTACGGGTTCACCAACTACGTCATTATCGTGATCTCCCTTCGGGTCATGGGGATTTGGGCAGTCGGGCTAGGTCGGTTCGTGTTCGGTTCGTTTTAGATGTTTGGATTTGGAAGGGGGGGGGGGGGGAGGGGGGGTCAGTTCGGTAGTGGGAGGACTCATTCTTGCCGTTGGTCCACTTCAGTGTGACCACGAAAAGAATGTTCCGTGTGACACTGTGACAGTGCCGGAAGTGAGCTCGTCTTTTTCAAGACTGAACTAGAATATTTCGTGTGACACTGTGACAGTGCCGGAAGTGAATCCGTCGTTTAATAAAAATGCTAGGCACATGGCTTTGCTGCTTTGTCGTGTGACACTGTGACAGTGCCGGAAGTAGATCGCTAGTCTTTTAGTTTGTGACACTGTGACAGCGCCGGAAGTAGATCTACTAGCGCGCATGCATGCTGTGCGTTGCACAGGAGGCAGAAGTAGATCGTGTCTTCACTGCTAGAGAATTTTCGTTCTTTTAGCGCGAATGTTAACTGCTGAGTATTGTGTCACCGAGCGAAATTCTTCTAGTTTCCGGTCTTTCGCAAACTGCTGCTGAAACAGCACAGAAGCGCCCAGCGGTAATTTCTCTCAGACAAAGACGACATTCGCTTGTATGGTCCGTACATGGCTTTGGATCATCGGTTAGAGATGTAATTACAACGAGTTTTAAAGGTAAGCGTTTGTTTTTAACGCTGTTTTTAGAATATCCTGGAGTTCGTAGTAGCGACGAGCGCCAATCTCGCTATTACGCGAACTCAGGGACTCTGCTTTAAAAACAGCGTTATTATGTTCCAACGCCTGTAGTGGAAACTAGATCGTCAATTGGTAACATGTCCCGTTGTCCCAACCCTTTATACGTAGTTAGAACGTAGCACGTATTAATACGAGCAGTAGGAAGTCGCCCTACTATATGCTTGATCGATATCTTTCTCAGCCAGATATGTGGCTTAATATGATTCTGCATGATTCCTGTAAATTTATCATCTGGTGTGTCTGTTGCAGTGCTCAGTGGTCATCAAAGTGCTACGAAAATGCATGTACATATGATCATGCTATCAATGAGCAAACATCAGCAAAAAAGATATGTAGCAAAAGCTAAATCAATGGTGGCTTTGTGTTTTGCAATGATTTTAAAGGCCCACCGCCAGCTCCATATGTTGCAAGCTTGTGTTTTTGTTTTGAATCAGGCTCCATCGTCCTGCACTTTTTAATTAAAGAAATTGCAAGAAATTAAATGGATAATAGGTACAGGTACAAAACACTGACCCCTAGTCCATGGACCCCTTGTTAAAAATATAGAAATTGGGAAATGTCTTTCCTTAGATTGCTCTGAAAGTATACTTTCCAGCGGCTCTTGATGGTACATGTTGTTGTCATAAATTTAAAAACTCACTGATTTTTCAGCTGGACAAAATAACTTTGCAAATGTATAGGGGGGTTGTCAATTTACCATACTGTGTTTTTCTTTGGAAATTGCAGAGGGGTGGGGTGGGGGGGGGGGGGGGGGGTCACTTTTCAACACCCTTCCGTTGGAGGGTATGGAGATTTTTTGGAATCACACAATATGATAATGGTATTGATGATACATGTATTAATGTTCATTAAATGATCAGTATTTGACAGACACAAATTATTTGAAGTGATTAGTTTTACAATGTTTGAAGTGAATACAGAACCAACTTACCGGTACAGTCTAAAGACATGAAGCTTGCCCCCCCTAAAGTTGAATATTCAATTCATTATTCCATTATTGGTTTCATTATTCAATCCAAAAATGCATTTTTAAATTCAATGTTAAAAATGTTAAATTTTCAAATTTTGATTTGTGAATAACCAAAAGTCACCCAAAGTAATTATTTAGATTACAAAATGTTCAATATTGAATTGAAAATTGCATTTTTGGACTGAACAATAAAATCAATAATGCAGTAATATATGACTTAAATATTCAACTCTAGGGGGGCACGCTTCATGTCTTTTGACTGTAAATGATTTTGTGATTGTTATTGACAAGTCCACTAGGGGATATGATGCATTATCAGGCTTTTATGTTGAAATGAATCTCTCACAAGCTGATTATTCTATGCTCATGAAATCATAATGTGTCATGGTATGGCACCTTTTCACCCTAGAATGATAGAAACCTGATGGAGTGATGGATTCATCTTTTTGTTGCAGATTCAAATAAAAGAGAAGTGATGAAAATACACCAGGAAATCACTGACCACTTAGTCTGTTTGACCAAGTCATACAACAGAGCTCCACACGGCCCACATATAATTTATTCTATACAAAGCCAGGAGCATCCGTCTTCATGGAGGTATCTTCAGCCACCGGTAATTTTATGGGATCCCCTTGCCCAATTTCCAGATTACTTTCCATCTGGCATTTTGTGTCCCCACGAAAGCCATAGCATTGAAGTATGCCCCATTTCTCCCAAAAAGTGGAAACATGGGGAAACAGAAAAAGACGCACCACGCCAACTGTATGGAAAAGGTGGTACGGTTTTGCTTGTCAGCAGGGTTTACGTGTGTTGTCAAGGACATGAGATCATGGGACATGACAATAGAATTCTAGAAAAAATTCCAGATGCCCTTGTTCCATTCTATCTGTCACATAAAAGCGGCGTCACAAAGGGTTTCAAGGATTTAGTAAATGCACTTGCAAGTACGGGGCAAACCTTCAATGAAATAGAAAGGCACATTGCCCAAGAATATTACAATTTGTATTGGGATTCTCGACAAAGATTTAATGATGCCGTCAGGCGACACAGACAACTTCACGGAATAGTTGATTGTCGAGATGATTTTCCTGATGAGTCAATTATTGATCTACCTTCGGATGATACAATAATAAGTTGCTTCGTGCTGAACTTTAGAGAGAATGAAATATATTATACACAGCGGATGAGTGAGCTTTCTGCAGTATACATTAGTGCAGACCATACTTTCAAAGTGGCTGCTAACATTGGTATTAATTTGCCTGATCAAAAATGGGTGACACAGTACGACTCCCTCTTTTGTGTCTTGAATGAGAAAGGCCAAGTACTGGCATGGCAGCTGACGAAAGGAACTTCTCTTATACATGTCGAAGAACTACTCAGAGGACTAAAAGCTCGTTTAGATAAACAAGGGATAACTCTGCAAGACATATATGTTGACAACTGCTGTCAGGTGAAGAAAAAAATTAGAAATATATTTGGAGATACCACTCGTGTTAAACTTGATCTTTATCACGGAGTAGCAAGGGTGACACAAAAAATTCCCAAGTCCTCGAGGCATACGTTATCGGGTGCATGCATCATCGACTTTGTCAATGTCTTCCGGGAAGATGATGATAAAGAAAAAGAAAGAAAAAGGGCCACGCCTTCTCCTGAAAAGATGTCCACTAACTTGCAAAAGTTTGTTCACAAATGGGGATGCATGAAACATGGAGATCATGAAGACGTACTCAACGCAGCAGCTCTCAGCGAGATTGAGTGCCTAAAGAAGCACATTGTGAAAGGCTGCTTGTCTGACATTCCCCCAGGAGCAGGATCGGAAAAAAATGAAAATCTTCACAAGAATCTTCGCCACATTATAGCCAGGAGTCGCCTTGGTGTAGAGCCAGCTTTGGCTTTGCTTGCCTCGTTTTTCTTTAGCTGGAATGAAAGGAAAGAAGAAAGATACCCTAAGGGGGTAGTAGCACCCATTACCTACTATGAAGAGAGACTGAAGAATGCGCCCTACCAACCGACCACCGAACATTTTGGTATTATTAAGAAGGAAGTTCCAAGTACTTCAAGCAGTCAAATTTTGAAATTTCTCAGTGCCACTTCTAAAATATTTGAGCTGCATGATAGCATTGCCGAATTCAATCCTTCAGAGCCTCTAGAAAAGGTTTTAACTAAAGGTCTTAATACTCTCTTGGTAGAAAAATTCTTGAGAGGCCTCAATAATTGCCGGGATCTTAATTCTCGCCTTATTCATTTGATGCCCTGTACTCTTACATTGTTTCACAATGAATCTCATCAAACAACTGCTAATCCGGAAGATGGCATGGACAATATGAAAAGGGTGCTTTCCCAGTATGGTTTGCAGTTAGGTCAGGTTAGTCACTTTGCAAACAAGGAGGACAGCTTTTTTATTTCTGTTGTGGAAGGCCTAACGACGATGAAAGACGAGATGAAAGCCGAGGATGGGGCAGAGTATCAGGAGGTGCTTGCTACAAGTGCTGCATTGAATCTTTCCTTAGAGACTCAGACCATTGCAAGTGACATTGCGATGTTGAGAAGACACATCAGTCAAGAGTGGCTGAACAATACATCAGTTTACAAGAAACTGATACTATCATCGGATTTGAATTTTACAGAGGAAGCTGAAAACTTCATGAGAACAGGGTACTTTAAAGGTAAAAATTTGGCTCACGAATAATTTTAATTAGTCACAGAATGTGACTATCCAGAAATTATCCATACCACTCCCACGGAAGTGGTTTGAGATCCCAGCCTCCCTCCCTCCCTTCCCCAACCCCTCGGGAATTAAAAAAAAAATACAGTAATTATATGGAAAATATAAGGGGATTTGACCCTCCGCCCCTCTGGAATTCCATATCCCTTCCGTGTGGAAGGTATGGATTTTTTTGGAATCACCCAATGACTACATACCTCACGGTTAGGTAATTTAAAGTCACTGTATCCCTTATTTGCTCTATAATGCAGAATTCCAAATCTTGCAAAGAATCACTGTATTATATAATCAGTGTATTATTTTTGACATTTGTCAAGTAATTCATTTAAAAATGGGCAATTCCAGAAAATAAATGTAAATATTAAAACTATCATGCTCTGTTTTAATTTCTGAAACAATATTATGCGATTTTTGTGTTTTCTTTTTTCTTCACGCAAATTAATATACTCCCGCAACAACCCCCGCAACTTTTGCCTTTTGCTCCGTACGCTTTCCCTAAAATCTCGCAAATTGTTAACTTTTACTCGCAATAATAAACAAGATTATTGGATTCCGGAGGGGAGGGGGATAAAAGTTGAAATTTCTGAAGGGGAGGGGGGTTTAACCTGCATGGGGGGTAAGCCATTTTGAAAATTCTTGATGCAGGAGGGGGGGGGGGGTCAAGAACTAGTGCCTGCCGTGGGGGGGGGGGGATATATTTTCTGGAATTGCCCAATACATGCAAGTTTTTACAAAACAAAGTTACCATATTACTATTGCTGAAAGGGGAAGTAGAGAAAAGATACAGTAAAACAAAAGCCATATAACATTGATTCATGAATACGTCATGAAACTCACATATTCATGTTTGTTTTTTTGTTAACCGGTATATAGATGAGATGGGTAACCTGTTAGCTATAGCTGCTGCAAAAGTCATCCGTTTATCACTGGTGATTTTTTCCTCTCTTGAGTACATTCCAGTTGTACCTGTTGTTCCGGTTGATCCAGTCCTTTGTAGTAGATGCATACTTGTTGGATATTCTGCTGCAACTGGATATTATTACTCTGTGGAACGAGCTTCAACTGAGGAAACAACTGCTGCCGTCGGCAAAAAGGGGGCGGTCGAGAAAACACGTGATTCATGCAAATGTGGACGGGGAGCTTCTAAACAAGATGGAACGTTTTGTATACAAAAGGTTGGGGGCATCCCTTCACGGTGTGGTTGCTACAGGGCTATGCGGGGTTGTAGTGAAAAATGCCGCTGTATGGCGTGTGCAAATCCATACGGAACGTCCCGCAATGCGAAGTCGACTTACACTCTTACCCGTACGAGACAGCCGTCAAAGTTAAAAGGACAGGGATGTAAGAGCGGAACAGAATTTCTCTTATACAGAGGGGCTATGCCAGTTATAGGATGGTCGGACATTGAGAGCACTATCTTTGACTGTCTAGTGGACTATATCACTTCGGAAGATGTTGAGTTAAACGCGTCTACGTGCCTTGAAAGGTACAATGATCTTCGAGTTGTTGCCGAAAAGCAAGGAATCCACAATATTGGACCTAAAACGGTTCATCAAGTACAAGGCAAGTTAACTCAAGTGAAGAAGTGTGCTGCCGCTTATGAAGCGTTCTATAAAAAGCAAATTGAAAGGAACTGGTTTAATCAAAGCACGCCTCAATAGTGTTTTAATAATGCCAGTGTAGGACAGTGCGTGTCAAAGACGCTGTAGAATCAGAGACGATTTGTTCCGTTCTTCCGGCTGATACACCAAAAATCGTTTTTTTTAGTTTTTTGAAAGAAGAGTTTTTAATTCAACGTTTTTTTTATTTTCCATTATATACATTCTATAAATCAATTGAACTATTTACACAATCTATTTTATATCTTTTCTCATATCGACGAAGATGGCTCGCGCCATCAGTGTTTCACAGCTTATGTTTATATTTCAATTTAAATTTTCATCACGGATAGGCGTTCATTGTTTTCCAATAACATGAAATAATAAATAACAATAAAATCATACTGTGCTTGTTCAAAATACGCTGTAGATCAGAGACGATTTGTTCCGTTCTTCCAGCCTGGAATACACTAAACGTTATTTGATGCAACGCGAATGTGCAATATATATTCGTTGCGTCAAATAAAGTTGTTTTAATTTTCCATTATTCTATAGATTAGTATATATATCTATAAATCAATTGAATTATTTACATAATTATCTTTCATATCTTTTTATCGACGAAGATGGCTCGCGCTATCAATGTTTCACTGCTTATGTTTATACCTTTCAATTTAAATTTTCATCGCGGATAGGCGTTCATTGTTTTCCAATAGCATGAAACTATAAATAACAATAAGGAGCAACTGCAGAATGCATGTCTTCTATTTTTAACCACTTCTCTCATGGGCTGGTCCGCGGTGCTGAGGTTGGAAAACGAATAATTGAAGAGCGAAGATACTCTAATCCCTGGCACCGTGGTCCGCGGTGCTGAGGTTGGAAAACGAATAATTAAAGACGAAGATACTCCTAATCCCTGGCACCGTGATCCGCTGTGCTGTGGTCGAAAAATGAATAATTAAAGGCGAAGATACTTTATTCTCTGGCACCGTGGTCCGCGGTGCTGAGGTCGAAAAATGGATAATTAAAGAACGAAGATACTTTATTCTCTGGCACCGTGGTCCGCGGTGCTGAGGTAGAAAAATGAATAATTAAAGAATGAAGATACTTTATTCTCTGGCACCGTGGTCCGCGGTGCTGAGGTCGAAAAATGAATAATTAAAGACGAAGATACTTTATTCTCTGGCACCGTGGTCCGCGGTGCTGAGGTCGAAAAATGAATAATTAAAGAACGAAGATACTTTATTCTCTGGCACCGTGGTCCGCGGTGCTGAGGTCGAAAAATGAATAATTAAAGAATGAAGATACTTTATTCTCTGGCACCGTGGTCCGCGGTGCTGAGGTCGAAAAATGAATAATTAAAGAACGAAGATACTTTATTCTCTGGCACCGTGGTCCGCGGTGCTGAGGTTGGAAAATTAATAATTAAAGAGCGAAGATACTTTAATCACTGGCACCGTGGTCCGCGGTGCTGTGGTCTAAAAACTTAAATACATAGTAATATGTATGATCTTTTTAAAGGCTTAAATAAAATATGACGATGATATATTGCCGATGATATATTGCCGCTGCGAGTGATAGTTTTATTTGTATCAGTTGTGCCTACGCAAAATAATCTGTCCGCCGTCTGCAGTTTAACATATCTTGCCAGTTTAAAACAAGTCAGACACCGAAATTAAAAGTCATACGCAACCACGGTGCCAAAATATGTTACACCGACATTAAAATTCATGAGAGTATCTTCGTTCTTAGATAATTCGCCATATTCGACAAATCCGTACTAGATAGTTCGGCATATTCGACCCCAGCACCGCTGACGACGGTTGTTAAAAGTAGCTAAAAAAGTATCTTCGTTCTTAAATAATTCAAATTCGACCACGGCACCGCGGACCACGGTGCCAGTGTGAAAAGTATCTTAATTCTTAAAATAATTAATATTCGACCACAAGTATCTTCGTTTATTTCATATCTTCGTTCTTAAATTATTCATATTTCGACCTCAGCACCGCGGACCACGGTGCCAGTGATTAAAGTATCTTCGTTATTAAATAATTCATATTTAAATAATTCATATCTTCGTTCTTAAATTATTCATATTTCGACCTCAGCACCGCGGACCACGGTGCCAGGGATTAAAGTATCTTCGTTCGTAAATAATTAATATTTCGACCTCAGCACCGCGGACCACGTTACCAGGGATTAAAGTATCTTCATTCGTAAATAATTAATATTTCGACCTCAGCACCGCGGACCAGCCCATGAGAGAAGTGGTTAAAAATAGAAGACGGGCATTCTGCAGTCTAGCCAAGCAACTGCAGAATGCATGTCTTCTATTTTTAACCACTTCTCTCATGGGCTGGTCCGCGGTGCTGAGGTTGGAAAACGAATAATTGAAGAGCGAAGATACTCTAATCCCTGGCACCGTGGTCCGCGGTGCTGAGGTTGGAAAACGAATAATTAAAGACGAAGATACTCCTAATCCCTGGCACCGTGATCCGCTGTGCTGTGGTCGAAAAATGAATAATTAAAGGCGAAGATACTTTATTCTCTGGCACCGTGGTCCGCGGTGCTGAGGTCGAAAAATGGATAATTAAAGAACGAAGATACTTTATTCTCTGGCACCGTGGTCCGCGGTGCTGAGGTAGAAAAATGAATAATTAAAGAATGAAGATACTTTATTCTCTGGCACCGTGGTCCGCGGTGCTGAGGTCGAAAAATGAATAATTAAAGACGAAGATACTTTATTCTCTGGCACCGTGGTCCGCGGTGCTGAGGTCGAAAAATGAATAATTAAAGAACGAAGATACTTTATTCTCTGGCACCGTGGTCCGCGGTGCTGAGGTCGAAAAATGAATAATTAAAGAATGAAGATACTTTATTCTCTGGCACCGTGGTCCGCGGTGCTGAGGTCGAAAAATGAATAATTAAAGAACGAAGATACTTTATTCTCTGGCACCGTGGTCCGCGGTGCTGAGGTTGGAAAATTAATAATTAAAGAGCGAAGATACTTTAATCACTGGCACCGTGGTCCGCGGTGCTGTGGTCTAAAAATGAATAATTAAAGAACGAAGATAATCTCTGGCACCGTGGTCTGCGTTGCTAAGGTCGAAAAATGAATAATCAAAGAACGAAGATGCTCTAATCTCTTGCACCGTGGTCCGCGGTGCTGTGGTCGAAAAACGAATAATTAAAGACGAAGATACTCTATTCTCTGGCACCGTGGTCCGCGGTGCTGAGGTTGGAAAATGAATAATTAAAGAACGAAGATACTCTAATCTCTGGCACCGTGGTCCGCGGTGCTGAGGTCGAAAAATGAACTATTAAAGAACGAAGATACTTTATTCTCTGGCACCGTGGTCCGCGGTGCTGAGGTCGAAAAATGAATAATTAAAGAACGAAGATACGTCATTGTCTGGCATCGTGAGGGTGAAATTTTGGGAGGGCACGCTTTGAGAACGAGGAAAATGTACATTGGGGCTCACTCCTTACCAGTGAAATTGTAGGAAGGCTCTCTTTTAGAACAAGGAAAACATTACAATTTGGGCTCACTTGTCACCAGTGAAATGGGAGGGCACGCTTTGTAACATGGAAAAGAGAGACTTCGGGTAACGGCTAATTTCTGGCTAAAAGAGAGGCTCTGTAGTGAAATACATAGTGATATCGCAATGAATATAAAATAGCAGAGCAAAAACCTGCAAATTGTACGCGCATTTCATCCCGCCTTGTTTTGGTTAAGGGATTTTAGAGTAAATTTTCATAGAGAAGCCGAAAAATTATTTATGCACCGCCTCTATTGTAATTGTTTTGTTAGACAAAGTTAATTGAAAAGGTATCTACGCTGTCGACACGTCGATACCCACACCGTACGAAAAAATTATTCTTAAGTCAAACTTCAAATTTTACTATAGTAACCAAAAGAGTTTGAAAAACCGTGGTCCGCGGTGGTGAGGTCTAAAAATACATACTTTAAGTACGAAGATCTGGCACTGAGAGGTCCTGCCTGAGGTAGAAAGGGCGCAGGGAACCGTTCCCTAACCAGAAGTGTCCATCTTGGAATTTCAGTGTCTGCTATCATGCCCTGCTGTGTTATTGAACATTAAAACAAGAGCTTGTGATTGAACAACATTTTATTTTAAAAATAAGCGAAATATCACAGTTACATGATTGTAAGAAATTTCGAGAAATTGCAATATTCTCTCATTTCTTAATATGCATAATTAAGAAGAAAAATATAAATTGGTTTTCGAATTCTATTTTTGAATACTTAGTTATTCATGATGTTTTCGGCACTTTTTAAAATCTATATTATCGTCGTTTTTATAGCGTTAGCACAGTACTAGGAAAAAGAAGCCAAAATTTGAGCGCAAGCTTCTTTTTACCAGTCAAGATATAATATTGTTCTTTTGGTCTTTCTTGAAACATTTCATCAAAAGTCAGTCAGTCTATTGTTTTACAATATAAATCATAAACATTCCCAAACGCAAACTGGTCGTTGCATTAACTATTATAATCACCAAAAACTGCAGATTTTTTTCTTGATCCGCGCCTGCAGCCTTACAACTTATCCATTTCCATCGGCTGATTTAGTGGGTGTAGTGCGACACTTCCGATTGGATTCGGTAAATGAAGAATGAAAATTTGTTTTTTGATAGTTATTTCGAGATTTATACAAATCAATCGTCTTGTTGATTCAAGCGTGTTGCGCGGACCTTGACGTTGTACGTTACGCTGTGCACCAAGGACGAAGACAAGGCGTTTGCAGTTTGCAACTTTCGGTGTATATTTACCTAATCCGGGATGGCCAACAAAAATAGTGAAGAGGTTGAGAGGCTGCTCGTGAGTGATGGAATCCACCTTGCAGTTTTTAGAAGCCAAGTAGAAGGCCGTCGTGGTAATAAGCGAAGGTATGAAGTACGCTTCGCAACTGCCGACTGATACCGCCTTGTTTTTAATGAATTGAAGGACGTTTTCAGGAAAAAGCTGCCCAAAGTTGAAGTGTACGTCGTTCAAGCGCTTCTGCAAATTTGCCCAAGTGTTGTCGTGCTGCTTGTTCAATTTCGCGATGAGGGAGTTCATTTTGGTTGTATTCTAACAGAGAAGCTCTTAAGAATGAGTGATAAAAAAGCCAATGTTAGTACTAAACGACGCCACGCATGCCAAATCAACCAATCAGCGAGTGCAAGAAAAGGACAAGGAGATGTTGAAGATTACCTACTGGTGGTGCCAGGATATCGATCAAGCCCAGATAAAGCATGAACTGAGATTGGCCTCTCACTCCGCTGTTGACTGGGACAGTTTTTGCCAAGAAATCTGTGAAGTGACTTTGATGAATCGCAGAGAGAAGCTGGGAGGAGAGGGATTACGTGTCCAGATAGACGAGAGCAAGTTCGGAAAGAGAAAATACCATAGAGGCCATCATGTAGAAGGACAATGGGTACTTGGTGGGATCGAGGAAGGAAGCAGAAAGTGCTTCATGATTGCGGTCGAAAAGAGAGACGAGGCCACACTGCTGCCGCTTATCCAGGACCACATCAACCCAGGGACCATTATAGTGTCGGATTGCTGGAAGAGCTACGTAAATCTAAAGAACCATGGCTACGATCATTGAGAACGAGGAAAATGTACATTGGGGCTCACTCCTTACCAGTGAAATTGTAGGAAGGCTCTCTTTTAGAACAAGGAAAACATTACAATTTGGGCTCACTTGTCACCAGTGAAATGGGAGGGCACGCTTTGTAACATGGAAAAGAGAGACTTCGGGTAACGGCTAATTTCTGGCTAAAAGAGAGGCTCTGTAGTGAAATACATAGTGATATCGCAATGAATATAAAATAGCAGAGCAAAAACCTGCAAATTGTACGCGCATTTCATCCCGCCTTGTTTTGGTTAAGGGATTTTAGAGTAAATTTTCATAGAGAAGCCGAAAAATTATTTATGCACCGCCTCTATTGTAATTGTTTTGTTAGACAAAGTTAATTGAAAAGGTATCTACGCTGTCGACACGTCGATACCCACACCGTACGAAAAAATTATTCTTAAGTCAAACTTCAAATTTTACTATAGTAACCAAAAGAGTTTGAAAAACCGTGGTCCGCGGTGGTGAGGTCTAAAAATACATACTTTAAGTACGAAGATCTGGCACTGAGAGGTCCTGCCTGAGGTAGAAAGGGCGCAGGGAACCGTTCCCTAACCAGAAGTGTCCATCTTGGAATTTCAGTGTCTGCTATCATGCCCTGCTGTGTTATTGAACATTAAAACAAGAGCTTGTGATTGAACAACATTTTATTTTAAAAATAAGCGAAATATCACAGTTACATGATTGTAAGAAATTTCGAGAAATTGCAATATTCTCTCATTTCTTAATATGCATAATTAAGAAGAAAAATATAAATTGGTTTTCGAATTCTATTTTTGAATACTTAGTTATTCATGATGTTTTCGGCACTTTTTAAAATCTATATTATCGTCGTTTTTATAGCGTTAGCACAGTACTAGGAAAAAGAAGCCAAAATTTGAGCGCAAGCTTCTTTTTACCAGTCAAGATATAATATTGTTCTTTTGGTCTTTCTTGAAACATTTCATCAAAAGTCAGTCAGTCTATTGTTTTACAATATAAATCATAAACATTCCCAAACGCAAACTGGTCGTTGCATTAACTATTATAATCACCAAAAACTGCAGATTTTTTTCTTGATCCGCGCCTGCAGCCTTACAACTTATCCATTTCCATCGGCTGATTTAGTGGGTGTAGTGCGACACTTCCGATTGGATTCGGTAAATGAAGAATGAAAATTTGTTTTTTGATAGTTATTTCGAGATTTATACAAATCAATCGTCTTGTTGATTCAAGCGTGTTGCGCGGACCTTGACGTTGTACGTTACGCTGTGCACCAAGGACGAAGACAAGGCGTTTGCAGTTTGCAACTTTCGGTGTATATTTACCTAATCCGGGATGGCCAACAAAAATAGTGAAGAGGTTGAGAGGCTGCTCGTGAGTGATGGAATCCACCTTGCAGTTTTTAGAAGCCAAGTAGAAGGCCGTCGTGGTAATAAGCGAAGGTATGAAGTACGCTTCGCAACTGCCGACTGATACCGCCTTGTTTTTAATGAATTGAAGGACGTTTTCAGGAAAAAGCTGCCCAAAGTTGAAGTGTACGTCGTTCAAGCGCTTCTGCAAATTTGCCCAAGTGTTGTCGTGCTGCTTGTTCAATTTCGCGATGAGGGAGTTCATTTTGGTTGTATTCTAACAGAGAAGCTCTTAAGAATGAGTGATAAAAAAGCCAATGTTAGTACTAAACGACGCCACGCATGCCAAATCAACCAATCAGCGAGTGCAAGAAAAGGACAAGGAGATGTTGAAGATTACCTACTGGTGGTGCCAGGATATCGATCAAGCCCAGATAAAGCATGAACTGAGATTGGCCTCTCACTCCGCTGTTGACTGGGACAGTTTTTGCCAAGAAATCTGTGAAGTGACTTTGATGAATCGCAGAGAGAAGCTGGGAGGAGAGGGATTACGTGTCCAGATAGACGAGAGCAAGTTCGGAAAGAGAAAATACCATAGAGGCCATCATGTAGAAGGACAATGGGTACTTGGTGGGATCGAGGAAGGAAGCAGAAAGTGCTTCATGATTGCGGTCGAAAAGAGAGACGAGGCCACACTGCTGCCGCTTATCCAGGACCACATCAACCCAGGGACCATTATAGTGTCGGATTGCTGGAAGAGCTACGTAAATCTAAAGAACCATGGCTACGATCACAAGACCGTTAACCACTCACACGAGTTTGTTAATGCGGATGGCGACCACACCAACAAGATCGGTCACTGGCGTCAAGCAAAGGCAAGCTTCCCACCATTCGGCATAAGAAAGTACCAGTTCTCGTCCTACCTGGCGGAATTCATGTGGCGTTACATGAATAAGGGAAAAGATTTGTTCACAGAGTTCCTGGGTGACGTGAAGGCGCTTTACAAATTGTAAACAAGAAACAGCGGCTGTTTTCAGCCACCCATAACAACGGCTCTTTTCAGAGCCACACACATTTTAAAACTCATGACTTCATTGCTTCTTAAATACATAGTAATATGTATGATCTTTTTAAAGGCTTAAATAAAATATGACGATGATATATTGCCGATGATATATTGCCGCTGCGAGTGATAGTTTTATTTGTATCAGTTGTGCCTACGCAAAATAATCTGTCCGCCGTCTGCAGTTTAACATATCTTGCCAGTTTAAAACAAGTCAGACACCGAAATTAAAAGTCATACGCAACCACGGTGCCAAAATATGTTACACCGACATTAAAATTCATGAGAGTATCTTCGTTCTTAGATAATTCGCCATATTCGACAAATCCGTACTAGATAGTTCGGCATATTCGACCCCAGCACCGCTGACGACGGTTGTTAAAAGTAGCTAAAAGTATCTTCGTTCTTAAATAATTCAAATTCGACCACGGCACCGCGGACCACGGTGCCAGTGTGAAAAGTATCTTAATTCTTAAAATAATTAATATTCGACCACAAGTATCTTCGTTTATTTCATATCTTCGTTCTTAAATTATTCATATTTCGACCTCAGCACCGCGGACCACGGTGCCAGTGATTAAAGTATCTTCGTTATTAAATAATTCATATTTAAATAATTCATATCTTCGTTCTTAAATTATTCATATTTCGACCTCAGCACCGCGGACCACGGTGCCAGGGATTAAAGTATCTTCGTTCGTAAATAATTAATATTTCGACCTCAGCACCGCGGACCACGTTACCAGGGATTAAAGTATCTTCATTCGTAAATAATTAATATTTCGACCTCAGCACCGCGGACCAGCCCATGAGAGAAGTGGTTAAAAATAGAAGACGGGCATTCTGCAGTCTAGCCAACAATAAATTCATTATGTGCGAGCTGTGTTTTTTTTTGCCAAATTAGAGACCGCCATTTTATCCCGGTTTAGCCTGCTAGCAGGCGTTGGAGGCTGTTTTTATCGGCGAAACCCCGGAGTTCGTAGTCGCGAGCGCCATCTTGGATTTTTTTTGGCCGAGTGACAATGGGGCGAGTGACAAAACGAGGGGGTGGGGCCTCTCTCCCGCCCCCGCCTGAATGCAGATTCGGTATCCAGTGGCACTTCGCGTGCTGAAGCTGGAAGCTAGTATAGTATGCATATTCTGGATGCATGGGGAATCTAGTGCCGCCCGTCCCCGGGATACATATATTTTCTGGGCGTAAATGTTTCTTAAGCCTGGTTTCCATTAGTCTTATCTGTCGTATCTGTCTCATCAGTCGACCTTGAAACAATGGAAATTGGAATTATTCTTTTGTTTCACGGTCGACTGATATGACAGGTACGACAGATAGGACTATATAAAACCAGGCTTGGTAACATTTAACAGTTTTCGGAATGGGTGCCACAATTTCACCCCCAGGGGGGAGGGTAGAGACAATTTTGTTGATTAACACTATATTTCAGCGTTATCAATAAATAAAACGACAGTAATTCTTCATGAATTGTCCCCTTCACATTTGACTAGATGGGGGTGCTACAAACATTTGACAAGGGGGTAGGCACAGACAGATTCTCAGCTCAAAAATTATTTAAAAGTTGTCCCAAAATTCCCCTTAAAAAGTTGCTCAAATTCGAAAAAGTTGCTCACAGAATAAAAAAAAGCCCCTCCCCCTTCGCACTCGTCGCCTTACACTGACGGCACATTATTGCCATGATATTTTAGAGACTTATGATTCATTGTGTGCTAGTTAGTGTAGGTTTCAAAATGATTGGTTTATGCAGTATCTTGTATATACTAATGTGCCTTAGTTGGTGTTTAAAGGAATAAAGCTTCTTCTTTACTGCGGGAAATACCTTGACACTTCATCTTGGTGCGGAGCATTCAAGAGGAGGCTATTCCACTGGGCATCCGACAGTTGGGTGTTCTTGGTTCTGTAAGAAACAGTGTAGGCGATTATCTCGATCCCATAAAGCTGCAGATTGTCCTCCTCAACCATTAGTGGTGGGCGTTTATAAAACGCCTTCTGGTCATCATCGACGTCTCCAAGACCGTCGGCCTCGAGCTTTTTAAGGGCTTCGAGGACTTCGCTTGCGCAGGAATGTGTTGCCCTGCAAGCCAAGCGATAGGTAAGGAATGGCCCATCCTTTGCAATAAGCTTCTTGGCTAAGGAAAATGTGTCGTCTGCTGGCTTCGACTGGGTGGTCTAAAAAGGAAAAACAACGCGAAAATAACTTGTCAGCCTAACGAGACTGATTTGTTGATCTTGTTAATGCAGACTGATACCTGCCCCTTCATATGCGAGACACTAGACGAACAAATCGTCTAGACGGACAAATCGTCTTAGGACGAACGAATCGTCTAGTGTGAAAACAGGACGAACAAATGATGTTTGACGAACAAATTTAGACGATTTTGCTGTCTGGACAATAGTTTCATCACAAAGTTCGTCTATAGTGTGAATTTCTCTAATGCGCCCGCCCCGAATGCAATCGACCTGGGGCCCCCGAATTGTCGGCTCGCGTGGCAAAAAGCTTTTATTAATCAAGTAATAAAAGTAATGAAAATGCACTACTTGATATCAGAGAGTATCGCCTGTTCAGTGAAATTGACGAAGGTTTGTTTGTGCTTGAGAGCTTTACGTTGAGAAGTGACGGGGGAGTGGAGTGGGATAGTGAATGTTTGCTATTTTTCTTTGGGTTCGTTCTAGCACCAGCGTCACATTTTCGTTTTCCACCTGAACCACGAGAGGTTTAGAATAAACGTACCTCTCTAACAATCGCCCCTTACCTATTAAACACGCCGCCCCACCCCTGAAATTAAATCATTTACAGTATCGTTATATTGACCACCACCCCTCCCCTCCGCATTGTGACCTCCCACTTTCCTGCAACTCTTCATGTCTTGTCATAACCCCGCCCCCTTCTGTACGTTGAGTGAGACCCAAAACCCTTTGCCCGCCCTGGTGAATAATAATGGCAGTCTCTAAGAGGGTGCAAGTTCGGAATTTTATACTAATCCAGGCGGAGGGTTCGGAGGGGGTTCTTTATTGTTACAGTGAAAACACTATATAGGCAAAATTTATTGCACACACTCACCCTCTTACGGGCCTGTAATCTTACCTTTTCCAAGATGTATCTGCTATCCAGAAACCAGTTTGCCAGAGCAAACGCACGCTTCATTGTAGCTAGACTAATGACAGTCGGCGTGTCTCTAACTGTCACCTGGCCAAACGCTTGTGCGAGCCTATCGATAAATACGTGAAGGCTGACACAGAGTCTTAGCATCAACTTTGCTGCTTTCGAAATGTTCATGGCCATTCCATCCGTCTCACAGTTTGCAAAAACCAAATTTTGCGCCTCCACCAGCTGTTTCTCCTCCTCCTCGAAGTAAGCCATTGCATCTCTGCTAAGCTTATATACCACAGGCTCGGTGCTGTCCTGATGCCTGTGGTATATATACTCATACATGTGGTTGAGGTTCTGGGCATATGCGAACCTCTGCAATTTAACAACCTCCCTATTTACCTCTGTTCTGGTGAGCCTTAGAGGTTGGGGGCAGCAGCATAGAATTCTATCTATGAGTCCGTTGCCTTTGGATGACAGTTTTCCATATAAGTCAAAAAAACTATCTGGTTGACTCAACCCAAAAAAAGCCAGCGAAGTACGTGGTATTCTCTCTCGCTTGTTAGTGTTCCCTTTGTTGACGGCCCAGCTGCCATTATCAAAGAACTTGATAAATATGTCTTTTTCGAGTTCTTTTTTCTTACTCCCGACAATTTCGGAAATGGTGGTGTGCACCTCGTCTTTGGCGTAAATGCCTGTCCCCCCCGTCGACTTGAGATGCGTGAAGACGCCGGCCTTGGTGAAATCTTCTATGAGAATAGACGTATCCCGGTTTTCCTCGACCACAAGGACGGGATCTTCAATGGCTGCCTTGAGAGCAGCAGTCTTCCCCGCTCCAGGGCGCGCTAGGACGACGGTAAACAAATTTACCGGCTCCTTTTCAATTGCGGACATTTCCAGGGTAGTGCGCGGGGCCATAAGTCCCGATATCGCCGTAAGAATAGCGGGGAACATTATTTCTTTTACCACGTTGTGGGACTTGGAAAATACATCCATCCACTCGAGATGCCTAGGTGGCAATACCTCATCCCACGGTAATTCTAGCGAGTTCAGTTCTTTGAGAATGCTACTATGATCCATGCTGCACCTAGCCGGGGAAAAACACGTGCGTCAACAATATTACCGTTGAGTAAAAATAATAGACTAAGGCCAAAAATATGTACAGCCTCCAGGTAGTATATAAATGATTCAGTGTATAAAAATGTCATTGACAATTTTAATGTTGTTTGAAGGCGGCGAAATGAAGCGCAGCGAACATATGTACAGCGATCGCAGTATAATCGTTAACCTTATAAGCAATGTGCTGACGGGCTTACGCTAGCGGTTATGTTGCAATTTCGCGCGAGAACTCACCGAATTTGCAGTCCGTTTAGATTGGCGATCAAAATCGCCGCTATAAAAACTGTAAGTGGTGTAGTATGCCTTGCCAAAATAGGGAATAGCGAATAGTAAATCACGGATCTTTTCAAAGGCCGGATCTCACAAGTTAATTGCGTTAATCGACGTTAGGAGAACGCACACTATTTTTGTCCTGTTGCCCGTGTATGCCCTGCTAGGGTTATTATTTAACAGGAAATTGTGTAATTCTGCCTTTGTGATCATAAGAGTAGCACTTGAAGATGTCAAGACAAGGTATGGAATGGTTTCAAAATAATAAGACCATCCCGAATGACGAATGGCAATGCATGGTTTAAAATGAATTCCCAATGTTCTTTTAATGAATTGTATTTTTTTTTTTTACGGTCCAACGTTGTAAACCATTATTTTAAAAAGTCCCCTTGTACACTTGAAGGGTTACATGTGACCTTTTAGTAGGTCTGTCAACGGCTAACACAATGCCTTTAACTATGCCGGCGAAGTGCTTGCCTTAAGTTTTCCCCCCGAGTTACACAAACAGTGCGCACTCGTGTGAATTCGCATCAGCAAACTTGGCGCGCTGAACCTTTTTTTTTCACTCTATTTCGAAAATTGACTTCTGCAACTGCGTTGTGTTTAAAGTAAACTTATCTTGACAGCTGTAATTTTGAGACAGGAAATTTACTTTATTGAACCCTATTGCCTGTAAGGATACCTGCCTACTGTATTGTAATGTATTTTCTTGAAAATCATTGCTATATATTTAAGATTGTCATGGGCACATAACTGTTAGTGAAGGCAGAATAAGAACCCCAAAGTATAGTACGCACAAAAATAATACCGTGTATTTCCAGGGACGTATTTCATTACAGGAATTAGATCTGGTGAACATTGATACTGCGTGTTTCATAGCGGTCAAAACAAATCATATCAAGCGCAGATGATGAAGACCTGGAAACGGCCAAGGTAAGTAGTGCAATCAAAAATCGCACTAGTGTGTATCCGACATGCTGATGTATGATACTCTTGTACGGTTGAAGCATGAACGATCGATGAATTTGGTGCGAGCAAGAGCTCACCAACTTAGCATACATTAATACTAAGTATTGGATTCCCTTACGAGTGCTCGATATTTTCTGATTTTCTGATTGACTTACCCTTTTGCTATACTTGAACTCACTCTGCTATTAAGGATGTAAACGGTGGATGTGTGAGGAGAAAAGAGAAGAAGATACACAACAGCTCACAAGACGACTCGACCAAGGTTAGAATTCCCGCCTTCTCGCTTCCCGCCAATAGTTCTATAATACGTAATCATCTATACTCGGTAACGCAATTGCAAGGTCATAAGTTTACCGCGTGTGAAACTAAATTTTCATTATTTATAGACGAGATTAGTGCTGGCAGTCTCACTTATATTAAAAGCAGAAAAGTAACTGTTTGAAAAAGGAGGTACGGACTCGCTTAGGCATGTATTGTCGCGCATAGCTAGCAGGAGCCATGTGAGCACGAAAACTCTCTAGCAGAGAAGACACGATCTACTCCTGCCTCCTGCAACAACGCACAGCATGCATGTGCGCTAGTAGATCTACTTTTCATTCATATTTATTAATCCTAGAGTCATCGGACTATACAGGATGTTAAAGAAAAAATGGTACAATAGGGCGAACAAGCAGACAAAAACGATGACAATAATGAAATAAATATAAATAAATAACTCAAAAGCTAATTTCTGGAATGCTGCCTGATTGGGAGCAAGGCATTTCTCTGGAAGGCCAAAGGTGTAGTGGCAGCGCAGCAGTGGCTGGAAGGGCATTCCATAGGGGAATGCTCCTAGGAAAAAAAGAAAACTTGTACTTCCGGCGCTGTCACAGTGTCACAAGCTAAAAGACTAGCGATCGACTTCCGGCACTGTCACAGTGTCACACGACAAAGCAGCAAAGCCATGTGCGCGCTAGTAAATATATAACAGCGACTTGCGATCTACTTCCGGCACTGTCACAGTGTCACACGACAAAGCAGCACAGCCATGTGCGCGCTAGTAAATATATAACAGCGACTTGCGATCTACTTCCGGCACTGTCACAGTGTCACACGAAATATTCTTCTTCAGTCTTGAGCTAGCATTTTTATTAAACGACGGATTCACTTCCGGCACTGTCACAGTGTCACACGAAATATTCTAGTTCAGTCTTGAAAAAGACGAGCTCACTTCCGGCACTGTCACAGTGTCACACGGAACATTCTTTTCGTGGTCACACTGAAGTGGACCAACGGCAAGAATGAGTCCTCCCACTACCGAACTGACCCCCCCTCCCCCCCCCCCCCCCTTCCAAATCCAAACATCTAAAACGAACCGAACACGAACCGACCTAGCCCGACTGCCCAAATCCCCATGACCCGAAGGGAGATCACGATAATGACGTAGTTGGTGAACCCGTACACGACGATGCTGCCAGAATAACAAAGGCATAAAAAACCCGCATTTCTTAACTGTAATGAAAAAGCATTTACTTTTGGCATGCAGTTAGATAGAAAACTTTCTCTTGCATGGGCCGTTAGCCAGTCTTGTTTTCCAGTTTTATCTTTTGTTATTTTGCACCGACTAGAAAAGAACCCGTTGCGAGAGAAGAAGTTTAGCTGCTGAAAGGAGTTTAATTGTAGCCTCCAGTTGTTCAATCAAACAATTCATGCATTTGAATAAAAGGTACGCGTAGAATTGATATTATTTCAATACTGACTGAACCTTTTCAATTCCTTATATTTTCTCAAAGAAAATAATTAGAAAAAAGACTTCGTATTATCTTCGAATATTCGTATCAAGCGAAATGCATGAGGAGTGAGTGAATTCATAAATACCAAATTCGTACCTTAGCAACTTATCCATGTTGTTGGATTACCAACCAACCGGGAGCCTTTGCGCCCCGTTTTCTTTTGTTTTCAAATTGATCCATTGTTTTTCGGGTGCTCTGATTGGCTAAGAGTCCGCAAAGGCTCTCAGTTGGTGGACTGGGTGGCGCAGTGTGTTTGTGCGCGGCACTGCGCACGGTCTAGTGGTCGAATCCGACCAACCGTATCGACTTTCCACTGTTCCGGGAAGTTTGCTAATAGATTTGAATTCCTGATAGAGAAAAGGGGTAAAGTGGTGCACAGTCGACCTCAGGTTTGTCAGCCGAGTTATCGACGTTAAATAAGGAGCTTTACTATACTCTACTTTTAGTGTAGCACGCACGCCTGCAAGTAATCACGGTTTCGCTGATTGCATGGATCCGTATAATGAACAGGTGATCCAGGTGCAAAATCGTTTCGGTCAGAAAAGGCCTCTCAACTCATGAAGCGCTGCTTACGCTGACGTCATCCATTTTGCCAACCAGAGATCGACTGGTTCAAATAACAAAGGACGCTATTCAATCTACGGTTGGTACATTAACATTAAAATGGAAATGTTGATAAACAGTGAACAGCGCTAGCGGAAAGTGTGCGATCGTGCGCTCACCCTTATGTCAATTTCTCTCGTAGATTTTTTTATTCATTTTTCTGAAAGATGTTACGTATGGGGCATCGGTAAAATCCCTGGATACTCTCATAGCAGCGCAAAACTCGAGTTCACGTCAACCTGATGTATCATAGCAACATTTATACTTATTTCCCTCATTTAGCCAGCATAATGTTGGAAAGAAAATCAACTTGGTTGAGTATGGTTTTTGATGCATCTAAACTGTTATGTAGGTTGTTTCTCCTAGTCGGTGTAAAATCTGTCGCCAAGTTAAACAAATTGGTCGCCAGAGGATTTCAGTTCTATCGTAGGTTATAATTGAACGTGATTCACCACGGTAATTCAACTATAGTAAAACTCACGTATAAGAACCTAGATATTCTAGGCATAAAGCCAGTAAAAACCTCCTTGCACTCCCCCAGCATAAAACAAAGGATGACCAAGGCTTGCCCCCTAGACAAAATGTTTTAGCTACGGCCTTGAAAACAGGTTGGTATTTGATTTGAGAATACAATGAAACATGGGGTTTTAATAGACAATCATAGCCTAACAGGGTTTTTAAAAATCCAGCTACAATCGAATTGCGTTTTCAATGAATCTCATCGTTCATCACACATTTTGTGCAATCCGTGTCCGTGTGAGCCAATCATGATCCTTACTCAGTGCATTCGATTGGCTTCCCTTGTGAGACATGTCGCGACAGAAGCCAATTCACTGCACTAGGCGAAACTAGGCAAGGATGTGATTGGCTCACATGGTTTGATTGCCTACACAGGAAAACCCAACTGCCAAAAGCTCTATCGATGTTTTGAAAGCGCTGGGTCGCGTGTTACCTGAAACAGCTGTAAGTATAGCATTTCAGCTGCTAGATAAGTACACATTTGGAATATTTTCGTGGGTTATCGAGCAGATGGAATTGGATCATAATTGGAAATTTGATAGCGAAAGCTACGAAATCTTACGTAAGAATAAATAATAAATAAATAAATAAATAATATAGCAACTGACTCCTCAGAACTTGCAACTCGTACGCTGAATTACGCTGAGTCTCAACGGCGCCACTGGCAGCCAAAGTGGTCATAAGCACAGACACTGAGGGTGGTCACAGAGTTTACTACGTCCCCTGTGGTTCTTTAACGTCCCCCTGAAAGTAAGTAGAGTGAAGTAGAGTAGAAAGGCGAGACGGGACCTCGGTTTATTGTCTCTCCGTGAAACACAGTAGAACAACGTTCAACTGACACACCGCGGCAAAACGCAGTTGACATGCGTCAAGATTCACTGGCCTGTGAAATGAAGACAATTGAAAAAATCTGCATAACAACAGCGAACGATCAATTTTGACTTTAAACCAGAATTTTTGCCTCAGGTGCAAGCCTGAAAGTGTGAGGTGCAAAATTTCGGATAAAGATATGATCATATTCTAGCTGCTCTGCAATTTTTGGCCTTAAACGTTTTGTGTCTGGACCTCAATTTTTCGAAGACAGCACAAGATGCTTTTGTTGTGTAGATTATTTCTTTTGTTTTCATTTCACAGGAAGTGAATCTTTAGCGCATGGCAAATGCGTTTTGCCGCGGTGTTCGTTCAACTCACAGTATGAACCAATTTCGACCGAGAACAGAAATAAAATTTCCTCTGTCCCGGCCAGGAGTCGAACCCGGATCACAGCGGTGAGCCAGTGCCGTAACGCTGAGCGAACCGTGCTTATATATTGCAAATGTAAGTTACTTTACTAAGTCTTTGCAAGACTAAGTTGCAGCATTATGAAGGATTCTGAGTTGTTTTGTCTGATTTTATAGCATTTTATTGAAACGATCTTGACATCCGATATTGTCTCTTACTTTAGACGCCCACTGTCTTCGAGCACGATTAAGGATAAACCAACAGTCGCCACTATTGTCTCAAATTTGAGACAAAGTGCCAATTACTTGGAATAACTTAATAGCAGCTCGCACTGATAGAATCATAGACAGTTTAGATTGTAGAAAGAGCGAGCAATCCGTTTATCAAGTGACCTGACATTTCTTTCTTTAGATTTGAAATTTGTTTTCTAACTGGTACCATATCTGATTGGGTCGACTGGCCAATTTTTAAAACATCAACAGGGCGGGAGACCCGATCAGAAGAGTCGTATTTTATTATAAATTTTACATAGACTGTAAAGTTCTAGCGGTGGACAGTATAGTGAAGGGTTTTTGTATTCTAGACCTCTTAGAAAACCTTTCCCGCATCCGATGTCTCGCTTGCCTGACGCTCTACCTCCGTGTAAGAACCTGTGTATTGTTCACGAGTTGCGTCACAAAGCCACTTTTGATTTGTTGACCGAATCATGATGAAATAATGACTGAACACAATGGTATCCTCTGGGAATGGTTTTTACACGGAGGTATACCCTAGCCTGATTCTCATCTGCTACGGTAGTGTCCGTTGGAACTTCCTACCTTTGCGTCTGATCGTTTTTTGCCAGGTCGACTTGCCGCGAGGAATGTTGTGTTTCATCTGTTTATCTTTTCTTGGCCTGCGTAGCCGGCTCTGTTTGTTTTCGAGTGTAGTCGCTTTCCGAGACAGATTCCAGGCGCGCACGAAATCGAGGAACCCTTGAAACCGGAGAGCCAGCTAGGCTGCCTATCTTTTCTTAGAGGGAGAAGGTAGAGGGAGAAGGTATCATTCTACTAGCTATGCTCAGACGACAAGGTGAAGATATCGTTTCAGTTCCATATTCTAACAGTTTTCTGAGTGGTTTCATTTGAGAAACACTAAAAACCGAGGGGAGAATTCCCTCTTGATGAGATATAAACTAAACTCTGATTGCATCGACGAAAGCAGTTGTAGGAAAATAAAAGCTTCTTTGTGATTGGTCCAGATTCCCCACGTGATTCTCATCGAGAACTTCTTAAACACGTGACGTTGATCAGACACGGAGATAGGAAGTGCCAACGAACTCTACCGTAGCGGATGGGAATTAGGCTACTGTCTCGTCGGTGAATATTTTCCACAAACCGCACACGGCGCCACTTATACTCCAATTACCGCCCTTTTGGCGACTTCACCATTTTACGATTCTTTAATTGAAACAGGTGGCGCTATAAAATTCATGTTGAAGGAAAATCAGAGCCCGCGAACGATAATGCTTCAACGTAGCATCTTTTGAAGATAAAATCACCCGTAACATCGTACTCTATCACAATGGCCTTTGGAGTCGGCTCTCGCAGAGGTCATGAGTTATTTCTGAGGTTTTGATCGTCAATAGTATACTCAAACCATTGCTCTATTGTTTGCATAACATTGTCAATATGTTCCCATGAATTTTCGGTTGTTAACATAAACACCTTTGCCGCTTTCTCTCAGTTGGTCCTTTTTTAAGTGCCGTCCTTGTTGTGTTAAAGACCGCGTTACAACCGTATAAGTCACGTGAGGACGTGCCGCATGTTTCTTGCCAGGCGTTTGTATAATAAGCCAATCATTCTGCACTTTGTTTTATATCAAGGCGATTCCATTTTGCAGCCAGAGCATGATCACATTTCACGTTCATTAAAATAAAACAGCGTGTTCACTTTCCTTTCTGAGTTTCTGTTTTTATTTATTTATTCAAATTCATTTGCCGGTGCAACGAGAGATGTGCGTTTTATCGAGAAAGGTAATTAACGCGATCTTGAAATCGAAAACTCTCCGTGCTGTGTCTAATTGCATCTTACTACACCCTTAACCCTTATGGTCACCTGCTCTTTACCATTCGAGAATTTTGCGATGCAGTTTTGTAGTCGAACAAATAAAGGAAACTTTTATCCATTGATCAAATAATTCGTAGCTTTCTTAATAATGCATCAGTAAATGTTTATTTTTATCAGCGTTTACACTTGAGGAAAGATCTGCTGGCATCTTCGTGCTCTCTGAACTGTTTTTGAACTCATTGTTATGTGAAAGCGTCAATGTCGAACGCAGATAAAGTTCTCTACAGAGATTGCAATCAGCCCATCCATTCTCAACTTGTTTTCTTCTCTTTGCAAAACCCCGTTGCATACGTGCAGTCCATCAGTGACAGCAAAGCCATGACTCGACGCTTAAATAGCGATCTTTCTCCTCCTAGAGAAGATTCACCTCGCGAAGGACCATTTCTAGAATCATATATTTTCTTAGCTTTCTCAGGCTTATCCCTCTCTTGTCGATCATTTCTCGTTCAATTCTATCGCACACTGCTTTTCTGCGGTGATCCCCGGAGGGACTTTTCTGGAACTTCTCCCTGAGCGTATTATCCAACTCTGTAGCAGAAATGAACGCTGGAGTGGCCTCAATTACACTCCTTAATTGCTCCGTCGAGTTTGCTGATCTATATGTAACTTCAATATCATCATAAGATATACCGCTGTTGTGATCTTCGTCTTCGCTTTTAAATCTTTGGTACAAAAACTGACGCCTTGTTCTCCAAGCCGCCATTCCTGTAGTTTGACGATTTTGTTCCAGAAGACCACCTCTAAGATTTGAGCCCTTGGATTTTGTTAAAGTCTTCAAGTATCGCTGAGACGTTTTGCTGACGCAAAAGCTTGGTACTTTTAGCCTGAAGAAATATAAACAAAGATCAGTTTGGGCTTCAACCTCCGCTAAAAATATCAGTTGTTTATGGGTCTATCGTCGGAACCATTAACTGATTAAGCTAGCAAGTCATTTTACATAAACGTGTATATAATTTTATCCTTGATTCTCGTGTATCAAATATCAAATAATTATGCGAAAACAAAAACAGTAGGTCTCAATATTGAAAACACCGCCAAAAGCAATTGGATTTGTGCGTGAGTTTTCTTGCAAATCGCGTTTTTTGACTACCCTTTGTTTCCGTACAGTAACCTTTTGCATTTAAACCGCGACCGACGTCGCTTTATAATTGCGCTGCCGAGGATAACTGGGGGGTAGAAAAGCACTCTGCATTATAACGTGGCTGGTTGATGTTCCCAGATTTCAAAGTGCATTAAGAATCCGTTCATCGGAGATGAATTTCAAGGAAGTCTACACTTGAAAACAGGCGACACAAAAGACGATCACAATAAAACACTTACTACACCTAAAGACAACAGAATACAGACGCGCTTCTTTGGAAAGCGAACAATTGAATAGTAAAAGAACTCTTCCTCTTACTAATGGTCGCATGTAATCAAATGGGAAAGAAAAAGAAAAATATGGGAGACACCCGGGGGAGCTAAAGACAATCATTCGCGGAGGTCTGGGAGAGCTGAAAAGCTAAGGTCCAGCCTTCATCTTATCACTTCAAAAATAAAGGGCAAATATTTTGTCCATTATTTTATTTGCCGATCGCTTGGTAGAATAGAATATCTGATTCAAAAATGCTAGAATATCTGATTCAAAAATGAGTTATTAGTTATTAAGTTAATCGAAATTATTGATAGAAATTTATCATGTGCAACAAGAATAATACTATTGCAAACGTACAGTATTGAGTTTCTTTAAGAAAATATTTTGAAAGATAACATAGTACTAAGTAAGGAAAAATATATTTTTATATGCTAACTTCCATGTATTTCGTTAAAAAGCACAGCGAATTCCTGACCACATGCTAGTATGCATGGTGCGTCGATTTCTTTAATAGGCTTCAAAAGCAATCATTTGAAAATAACAGTGAAAAACATGGGTTAAGTGGGCCGTTGACTAAACTTTTTGCACGTTTTATTCAGAAACAGGAAAGCTTGCTTCATGTTAAAAAGCCTCCTTTGTAGTTTGTAGGCCGCTCTTGTGCCACTCGTTCCACTTTATTTTTTTTTTCGAGCGTTACACAGGTCGCTGAAGTTAAAGTTAACATCTAATTCAGCGAGACCCCGTCCACCCCGTCGTTTTCAAACGAAAACGGATGCTTTCTGCTCCGGATACGGCTATCGTTCACACAACAACGCCGAAAACGATACCGAAAACGAATCAATCCGAAAACGCTCTCCAGAGTCTGGAGCGATTTGAAAACGGAGGCGTTTGAATACGCTGTTTTCTAGTGTGGACGGGTGAAAACGATGCTAATTGAAAACGATGACGTCACCACAGCAAACCCGACCAATTTCGCGGGCTGACAGATCGAAATGCGCATGCGTTGAGCTTATTTGAGCATGCGCACTGAATGCATAAGAGCGTTTTTGTACGGATGCGGGTTGTAGTGTGGACGGGCGAAAACGATACGAAAACGATAAATGTGGACGCAAATCTTTTTCAAAACGGAGCAAAAAGTATCTGCTTTCGTTTGAAAACGGTGTAGTGTGGACGGGGTCTTAGTTACGAGAGGGGGGGGGGGGGGGGGGGACTTCCCTATTTTTGGGGCGGCGGTGCTCGTCGGGAACTTTCGATTTTACCCCTAAAAGGTACCAAAAATGGCGTAGCTTAGTTGATTTCGACCCCTAAAAGTTACCATCAAGACCGTACTTTACCTCGTAATTTTCCCTCGTATTTTTTACGAGGGAAAATACGTCTGAAATTCAGGTTACCAACAAGTGTGATTTGCTTGATTTGCTAGAACGGACATCTAACAGGTACCTATCTGGAAAAGAAATGCAAGTTTTCGAATTTTACCTCCTAAAAGATACCAGAGCCTGATTTTAAACCCTAATATATAGATTTAGCCACTGGCTAAAAGCGGAGCTCCCGGTTACATATTTATAAGTCCTGCAAAAGATTAATAATGTGACGTGTCGCGACGTCACTTACTACAGAAAACATTCGTGTTCTCCATTGCCATACTTGCAAATTCAGATTTTTTTTATGTTGCATTTCAAAGAGCTCATACCCACATACTCCGGATGTTTTCTTGACTGTACCCAAGTTTGTTCGCCTAGCGATGCTGCCTTCTCGAGATAGACTTTTCTAGATTTATTAACGTCATCGATGACGTCATGTCACGTGATCTTGGTAGTGCACCCCCCTTGCCTCCAAAATAAGTTTACCCAAGTTTGGTCACCTAGCGATGTTGCCTTCCTGAGATATTCACTTTCTAGTTTTGATGACGTCATGTCACGTGACCTTGATTGTGCACCCCCCTTGCCTCCAAAATAACTTTACCCAAGTTTGGTCACCTAGCGATGTTGCCTTCTTGAGATATTGACTTTTCTAGTTTTGATGACGTCATCGATGACGTCATGTCACGTGACCTTGGAAGTGCACTCCCCTTGCCTCCAAAATAACTTTACCCAAGTTTGGTCACCTAGCGATGTTGCCTTCTTGAGATATTGACATTTCTAGTTTTGATGACGTCATCGATGATGTCATGTCACGTGACCTTGGAAGTGAACTCCCCTTGCCTCCAAAATAACTTTACCCAAGTTTGGTCACCTAGCGATGTTGCCTTCTTGAGATATTGTCTTTTCTAGTTTGGATGACGTCATCGATGACGTCATGTCACGTGACCTTGGTGGTGCACTCCCCTTGCCTCCAAAATAACTTTACCAAAGTTTGGTCACCTAGCGATGTTGCCTTCTTGAGATATTGACTTTTCTAGTTTCGATGACGTCATCGATGACGTCATGTCACGTGGCCTTGGTGGTGCACCCCCCTTACCTCCAAAATAACTTTACCCAAGTTTGGTCACCTAGCGATGTTGCCTTCTTGAGATATTGACTTTTCTAGTTTTGATGACGTCATCGATGACGTCATGTCACGTGACCTTGGTAGTGCACCCCCCTTGCCTCCAGAATAACTTTACCCAAGTTTGGTCACCTATCGATGTTGCCTTCTTGAGATATTGATTTTTCTAGTTTCGATGACGTCATTACGGACGAACGAACGAACGAACGAACGAACGAACGGACGAACGAACGCACAAACCGGAAGTCCATGACAGAATCGTTGGATGCATATACACTTTTTTTTGTTCCTTTTTCTCCTGCATGTAGCTATGGGGCTCCGCTCGCGGGCGCCTTCGGCGCCCGCGGGAGCTCCGCTAAAACGTACGACGAGCACCCCCTAGCCTGCGTAAGCAGCCGCCACTTAGCGCTCGCCGGAAAAGGACAACACCCCCGGACGAGAACGTTTGCTAGCGTTTGTCTTTATAAAAAGGGTTTGAGATAAAAATAGATTGATTCTGACGATGAGCGAGGACCCCTAAATGGATTCCCCCAAAGCCTCCCCCACGGGCAGACGAGCCGGGGAGCCTAATTTGAATGAAATCTCGGGCATGCGCACTTGAGCCATGTGTCAGAAATCTGGCACACGGAACAATGGATTTTACTATCAGTTTCTGGCGTAAAGGCTGCGAGGCCATCTGGGAACTAAAGATTATCTGCCTCCAGCCGCCATGTTGGTTCTATTTACGTGATTACAAAGCCACGCGACGTAGTCAATTATCCCCCTTGATTTCACGTGGTTTACGAATTCTAAGTTCAGAACAAGAGTTATGAGAGCGTTGTTTGGGCTAATGGTGTCTGTTGTTCAATGTTGCAGATTGTTAATTTTCCTCTCTTGATATTTTTTTTATAAATGATAAAATTAAAAATATACTATCATTTTTTCGCGTAGTTTTACGTTTTTTAAAAACGTTTAAAAACGTGCACGATTTGTCGTGAAGTAGTCGCGTTTCTCGCACTCTGATTGGCTGAAAAATAACGGTCAAAACAGCGGCCAATCAGTGAGCGAGAAACGCGACAACTTCTCGACAAAACGTGCACGTTTGAAACGTAAAACTACGCGAAAAAATCGTCAAGCTTCAGGGTTTAACGAAAATGGTAGTAGTAGTTCTACATGCGTCTTTCATGGGAAATCCCCACCTCCCCCCTTAGGAATACCCCAAATTGCACATCCCCCCTAACACTTTAAAACCAAGTGCTCTTCTTGAAAAGCTGCTGTCTGAAAACCTAAAATCCACTTTGATACGTGATGTTTAAGAATTGTTGAAACCATAACATTGTTGCCAAAAATGCCTTGTCTATCTATAATACAATACACTATGTATCTCAACAATATAAAGATAGGGAGAGTTTACAATACGAGAGGAAACAATATCTACACCGTGTCCAAGTTTATCATGCTATCTATCAGGAAGTCACTATATCCCAATGGTTGAAACCAGAACGGCTCCTAAACATTGGAATGATCACAACACTTCTGTTTTTTTTTTCAGAAACTTACTTCAAATATTTCCTATCTATCACAGTAGTGATAAAATAAAATGATAAATACAGAAGAAAGTATCTATTCACAAGAGTAAGAATCTCTTCTTTTCTTTTTCTTTTTGCTTGAATAAACATGTTTTGATCCTTCATACACAAAGGTGACAGAATATTCTTCATTATCTCCATAAATAAAGACACTTGCAGACGAAATTGTTATTTTATAGAATAGTTTGAAATAATTAATTACTCCCATTCATTTTTTAAGATTGTTATGAATTTTGCGATATTAAATATCGGTTAAGTAAAACCCTGTTTATTTTTCCTAATAAGTTATTGTTTCGTTACGTTATCATCAAAGATTTGTTTTCGGTCCTTTAACTTAAACAAAGCTGTTAAACAATGCAACTTAACGGGAGCACTTTTCTTTTCCACAGGAAGATGGGAAAATAAGTTTTCAAAAACTATGGGTTCATTAAGTAATTTTTATTATTTAACCGTGAGAATAGTACCCCAACTATTCCACTAATAAACGCCTTAAAAAACAGTGGACGAAACTTTGGTACCCCATTTGAAATAAATCCTCTCTTATTTGATAATCGCGTGTCTATGTTTCTTTTGCCTCTTCAATTACAACTCTCTCAAATCTCGCAATTTAAGCGACGAAATTCGGAAATTCCCCTACAAAAATGCACGAAAAAAGTTAACGGCTACGTACCTTTATCAAGGTTAATTGTCAAGTTCTTATGATACAGTTTCCATGTCTAGTTTTCGGCGTCCCCTTCCTGTCCTAAAGCTCAACGGACATTGAATTCGCTGCTTCCTTACCACCATATAACGACGCGTCTCGCCTACACTAATTATTTACCTATTTCATTCACGCTAAGTAAACAAGATCTTTGTTATCAACGCAAAGCCAAATTTGCGAAAAAGAATACATTCTACTCTTTTTTTGGGCTAAAAAATTGCAAGGCATAGAATTTCCTCAGGTTTGAGGGCCCAATTCCGTATTTTTTTATTTTTTCGACGTTGCACTTTCCTATATTTTATTTTTATGCTTTGTTCTATTTTTGTTATTTATTTTCAGCTGTTCCGAGGCGGAATAGCAAACTTAACACATGCAATGGCTTTTGTTTGATAACGTTCGTTTTTTCGTGTTTTGACGTAAAACTTTTGACAAACAAACGTTAAACAATGAAACTGATTTCTTCCTATCCTCGCTCTGTTGGCTGACATCGTGGGCAGGCACTTGACGTCACTGATTTTAAACTAATCAGCCGAGAGATGGAACAGGGAAGTATCCGTGAAACGAGGATAGAAAATATCAGCAGTTATTATTTGCATAAAGCAAGTCAACTGAAATAACCGTTTGTGGAATTCATACACCTAATATTCGTAGTCAGTAGTCAGTACTAATTAATTGTGACCTTTCCAAGGACGCCAACTCTCCAGGTTTTAGCGGAAGTCTCAAAATTTTACGCTACGTCTCCAAGGAAAAAATTCAAGACGACTGCAATACATCTACTCTATTTCTCCCGGGAGAATTTCATGAAATTTCACCATTTCAAGGCGGGCTCTAGATTTTTGAAGTCCTGGGGCTGACGTCCCTGTATTTCAATTAACGATGCTCGGTAAAACCATGAAACATAAACATCATAATGAAGACGCTTGTTATTGTATTTTATTTCGAATATGGTAAACCAAACTACGCTAAAAACACTTTTAAGTGTTAAATAACAAGACGAGTACTGCTTTTAGCCATAATTTACATGAACTGCTTCGTTTTAGATAATTGTCATTATTATTATTATTATCATTGCGAAATATGAACCACGGTTCATGATACATGGCTTCGCCAGCAACATTAACTGGGATCATTTTTTCTTGCTGAAACACAAGTGTATATCACGATCGGCGACACAAATGATAATTTCCTACCCAAATGTTCGCCCATTTCATAAGTAAAACCTGTAAATCCCTGACTCTTTCCCCTAAGAAACTTTCTCCTGTCAGTGCCCTAGGCCCAGTCCACACACTAACGCCTTTTCGACATGTTCAAAAGTATTCTTTTTCAAAGTTAAGTACGAATTCGATGAAAACGATCAGCGTGTTAGTGTGGACGGAAGGCCTAAACGTATCAAAACGTATACGGATTTAAACGAAAACGCATTAGTGTGTACGGGCCCTTAGATAAACGTCGTTACGCTGTTAAAATTTCGAACGGGAGAGGGGTCATTTTCGTGACCAATGCCGGCCCTTTTTGGACTTCATACTATCGAATACCAGCTAAAACCGTTGCAACGCGACCCACGTTTTCAAAAACATCAAATCATTTTTGACTTTGCTGTTCCGCCAATCAAACTATCTGAGCCAATGAAGCTCTTACCCTGTTTTGTCTAGTGCAGTTAACTGGCTTCCTTCTGAACTAAAACCAGACAACGTCGTGATGGAAAGCCAGACGACTGCACTAGGCGAAACAGTTTTGACTGCCAAAGCCTTAAAACCAAAGTTTTACAAACGCGGGTCGCGACAACGATTTTAGCTGTCAAATTCTTAAAACGTGAATGCGAAAATTAAAGTTCGTCAAACTTTCTTCCCGTTATTTATTAATCGTCAAGTGTACAAGGACCCCACTGATCCCCCTTACCGCACCCTACTGACCCCCCCTTACCGCCCATTGTTCGAACCAACATTGATGCAGGGGAGCGATTTTGATTTTGATTGGTTTTTGGTCATGCGTTCAAGGTTTCATCTTTTTTTCCCACGTTAAAGTTTTTGCCATCCGTGATGAAAATTGAAGCTTTTTACGTGTTTTTATGGTTTAGGTTCAATTCAATTATATTTTATTTTACACAAATAATTGTTTACACAATATCAGTAGGAATAATTCTTTACACAAGTTTACCAACGAAAAAATAAAGAAAGGAAAATTAACCGCTTGTCACACAGGGAATTTCTGCAGAAATCCATCCATGGGAAAAGCTGAATTTCCCAAGGCACACGCATGGGACGTGTTCAGAATTCACATGGGTAGCCATGGGAAATCAAGACGCTTCTCATTCTACTACCATGGGAAATTCAGCTTTTCCCATCGATGGGTTTCTCTAGAAATGTCCCGTTATAAGTCGTCTCTGAGGATACTAACAAAAGCGAGCGAAACGAGCCGAGATATCCGCATATGAAATGACGCTTCAAATAACTTCGAAAAAGTCTATGGCCGGATGAGCTGCCTTTCGAGACTGCCAACGCTTTTTGTTGAAGGAAAATATGCAATGATGTAAAGTGTTATTTTTATGGCCCAGTTGCAGACACTTTTGTCGTGACGTTTATAAGGAGGATCGCTTGCAAAGTTTGATGCTCAATTACACATTCAGCTTGTATAGCAAACCGCCGAGAAAAGCCATTATAAGATGTTTTAAACTAGAACCCCAGCATCGATCATGTTTAGCCACTGAACAACTTTGCCATTCTTTGCCTAATTTTTCGCCTAAGGATGAACAAATTATCTAAATACGGTGCTCCGCTATCTTGGTTTTTCAACTGCGTAGGAGCTCCGCTAAACGTGTTGCCTTTAGAATCTCGTATCCTAAGTTTCGTACGCGCCATATGGCCTTTCCATCGTGACGTCATCACTCCATTAACATGTCTCAAAGATCACAACGGCAGCTATAAATAATAGCAAAGATCTGGTCCGCTGACGTACTGCATTTTGATAAGGAGGAATATTATCCCGAAATGACATTTCGCATGCGCTTGGTAAATTCCGCAAGCGCCAACGACTGATAATTGAGTTCTTGCATTTTACATCAACTCGTTAAAAGGTTTTTCCGTAACAAACGTCTGTCCGTTATGGATAACAACCGCTATTGGCAAAAATTCAATGATACTTTGTTTTTAAAATTAGCGTAAAAAATACTTATAATAGGAAGGGAAGTCTCTTCGAAACCTCGCAACAAAGCCGTTTTGTGTTCATATGATATCATAGTTTATTCAATTCCCGAGAAAACATTCGGTGCTTTTGTTAAACCAAAGGGAAAGCAGATAAATCGATAAACTCCACCATGAGTGATATTTTTTTAATTTCAGCCTCCGAAAAATAGTTTCTGTTCTATGAACTTTTCTTCAGGTTGTTTTGCTCTATATTTTGAAGTTATTAAAACCTGAAAATTGCTCACAATCCGTCTGTTTTCTGAAAAAAAAAAGTAATTTTAAGTTTATCGCGCAAAACGAAAAAAAGTCCTTTTAAGTGTATCGCGCAAAACACGTACAAATTCACCGCATCGGATAAAACTGTAAACTGCGCAAGGTTTTATCAGAGGTTACTTTGTACGCGTTTTGCGTAGCCTTATTTAACAAAAACGCTTATCTGATAACCTTTTGTCCAAATCGGATAAATGGGAAATTCTATATGCCGATAACATGTAGCCCTGCGGACTACGGGCAGCTTGCCCCTTCGGGGAAAAGTACATACATAAAAAATGAAATTCCATGTGCTCTGTTCAAGTTTGTTTAGTTTGTCAAGGAACATCTGTTTATGAAAAAAGATGTACTAGCTCCCACCTTTGTCGCTTAGTTCGTAAGGTTTTAATGGAGTATCGTATATCGTGTTGGACGTTGTTTGAAGAACAAATATATAACATTTGTATATTTGCGATAAGACTTGACTGTCATTTGATAGTTATCGCAGCTCGTCTGAGTTAACTTATTTCACAAATTCCCCCATTCTACTGGGGAGCGACATCTAGTGCAGGTCCTTAAGTGTTTTGGATCATTTGGTGTAGCTCTTCACAACTGGGTTGTCATATTTGAACTCACGTTTCGCAAGAGAACAATCCAACGATGTGTTCTAGCATTGTAAAAGGTGTAATTCCAAGGGTCTGTTTCGATAATGTTTGAGCTCAATAAAACACTTCAGCCATGTTTTCTAGCGCTATAATGGCGGTGCGAAAGTCCCGAAGTTTTTCATCTCTGTTCTCAAGCACCAAGCAGATAGCATTACGTCTTGGGCGAATTAAGAAAGCGCTGTCCACTTCACAGTTACAATCTTCCGAATCAAGCGGGAAAGCCTCCATTTTTGACGAAGAAGTACAAAATAAGCCAGGGTCTTCATCAAAGTCGATCATTTGGTATTGCCTTTTCCTCCTCAAAGCCAAGTTGTTTATTTCTAGTTTTACTTGGCGAGTAAATTTACTCCATCTCTCCACAATATTGTCCATGTTCACTGGCTTCAGTGTGAAATAAAACGTGCCTTGAAGTTACAGATGGATAAATGTCGTGTAAAAGGGAAGGCCCGTAGAAGTGATATGATAATTGCTATGTCTTGAATTTGACGTCTTGTAGTCACCATTTGCATAAACTGCTTGACTAACACATGTCTGCAAAATCCAATCTGATAACTACATGGATATGATATCAACACCCTCTTTTCTCTCGCCTTTTCTTTTATCTTTTATATAAGACAGACAGACAGACAAAATTACATACCCAGGGTTGTCCATTCAGGTAGCCACAAGGGCCATCCTGCTATGAATAGGAGCCCTAGGTATAAACTAAAATATACACTGACATACATAAACATTTACAAGATATGATATAAAAATATATAAATATCAAAGATAAGAGTGTAGCACAAAGTACGACGTATAATACGCGTCATATTTCAAGCTATTTCCAGGAATGTGACACTTGCATTGTGTATAAATCAGTAGGCGGCCTCCATGTAGATTTTATTGATCTAACAGTTTGACTACACAATCTAGATCAAAGATCCATCAACTGATGCTCTCTCAGTTTTGGGAATTCGCTCTTTGTGGTGTTTAAGAAATGCCTCCGTCCGCTATCTTGAATTCTATTGTTATCTAATGAGATGCACGGGACTTATACTCATGCGCAAACATATCTCTTGACTGTAGCACTTAAACGGAGAGTATTTGAACGTTCCAGTCTGATATGGGTCTGCTATTCACGATAGAATAAAAGCCGTTTTGTAAACTTGTACTAGTTGGAAAAGCCAGTAGAAATCCCTGCCTCATCCGGCTAAGATTTTACTTTCTTATTGAGAGTTATTAACGCCCTTACGATGTCGCAGCCAAATACAGGACATCGCCGCAATTGACCGATCCCCGCATTTTTTTTCAGTTAGACAATGCCCTAGTTATCTTTCCAAATCTCTTATACTATAGTTAGAATAACTCAAAACTAAGGTATTCTGAAAGTTTGGGAGTAATACGATAATTTGGAGCGAAGTTATAAGGCCTCTAAAGTTGTATATTCCTGTCGGACAGATTGTGTCCGCGAGCCTTATACAACGTCTATAAAAATAGGGAAATGTAGTGGCCTATAACTTTGCTCCTTGTTATTTCAATACTCCAAAATCATCAGGATTTCTTAGTTTTGGGGTATTCTAACTAGAGCATAGAAAATGTAGCGGGAGTACCAAATGATTGGCTAACGGCTAAATTGCTTGGATTGGTCAATTGCAAAATCGCCTTTTACTAACATCACTATAAATAGCAGCATCAATGCAGAATGCACCGTGTCTTTTTTGGACCTTTCCGTTTCAAGGTCCTCATACAGCTGCCACCATAGCCTCCTCAGTCCGTGAGATGACAAGACGGGGGGCTCTTTGGTACGAGAGTGTTTCAATGGTTCAGCTATTAACTAAACCCACGCGCACTTTCAGTAAAGACATGCCCTTGATATGACCCACGACTACCAGGATGCAGCTCAAGCGTTTTTCTACAACAAACCGCTAAATGACCTTTATTTGTCAACGCGCAGACCTGAAATCGTCCATTGGAAAATATCGACAGAATTGGTGTGGCAAAACGGTAAAGAGGCCACTCTAGGACTCTAGGAAGCTTGAGTTTCATCAGTCTCTGCTCTCACTCGTACCTCGCTTTGCAAGAGGAGGCATCACGAGAATGAAGACACGTCTGAATACACCATGAGATTTCTCATCGATTACGTAATTCCTGCCAAGCAAAAGCTCGTTTTCACAACGTTTCATCAAAGACAACCTACTTATTCAGACAGAGCAAAAAAACCTGCTAAAATCACTAAATTTAACTCAGATAAGCTTGATTTTGTTGCATGCAAACTCCTCATTTGATGGAAAACAAAATATCAAAAATGACATTTTTCTAATGGATCCGTCTTTGAGATATTAGGCTTTAAACTTTGGTTTGTGTGCCATTTTATGGGAGAATTAGTACTTTGATCAGGAATTATGCAAACTTTGTTCGATCATATCTAAAAGTCATATTCTTCAAATTTTGTTAAAAATTGGAATTAAGGTGACTCATTCGAAATTCAAAATGCACCCAACTGTGTCTAGGGCGCAAATCTGCGTCGCCAAACTCAAGGCTATAACTTTTGTGTCTTTTCCTCTATTGTTATAATTCTTTTTTCAAATCCTACCTTAATGATGTATAAATAAGTTCTTAATAACCGATCTTCTTGGAAACATTTTTAGAAGTCCTAATTTCATATTCAGGTCGTACTAGAAAAAAAAATTGCCGGTTTTTTTGGCTCAAACTCCAGGAATCGATTCCAGTTGATGTAATCTCAAATCGAGCTAAGTTACAGAAAATTCGTCGGAACAGAAACGCGGTAATAAAAATGCCGTCAACTTTGGCCAAATTAGAAGGCTGATTCTGCTCGGCTTCAATTGAATTGTAATAGTGCTCCGAAAACTCATTATTTGGGGCTCTTCCTTCGGCACTATATTGTATAGTAATGTATTAAACTTTGCGGAAGGTCAGATTGTAAATACGATGAACTACAAAAGTGTTGGAAAATCATTTACCGAGGAAAGAAATCGTGAAAGCGCAATGAATTTATTACAAGAATGTCGCGTTAAAATGTGTTGTTATTACGTAGTATTTCTTGCTAAGATATATATAGACGTTAACCTTGTGGCAATGGTAAACCTTTGTAACCAAGTTTGACCATTATGTGTGCTTATTTGATATAGAAGAAAATTACAAAGTTACGACATTCACCCTCTACTCTTGCACGCAGATTTGAAGCTCTCTTGTTTATGAATGATAATGAAATCTGACGTTTTTCCAGGGGGAGCTCATTAGGCCAAATCTAATCAATAGCAGTCACGCTCCGAAAATAGCAATTGTCTGATTAAGTCCCTATGGAACATAAAAACTTGCTATGATAAAAGCTTTCTTTGTTCGCTGATTAGAGACTCCCAAGAGAGGTTCCGTGCCGTACCGTGACCGCACCATATATGTCACTAGCCTGACAAAATCGAGGCGGAGTGAGGGTCTTTAATTTGACGCGGTTTTAGGGTTCCATGCCGAGACCATGTACATAAATTCTATAGGCCACTCCTTTCGTGAGTTGTGGAAGATTGGTGGGTTTTTTTTTCTTATCGATTCCGTCCACCAGGAGACCTTATTTTGATAATTGACGATACGTGATTTGCTTTGTCGTGTCACGAGTAGCCTGCGAACAGGAGTAGTAGTATAGTAGGTATGGAATTACCCGTTTTTTTTTGCGGAGGAATACTAATTTTGCGGAGGAATACATAATGAGCTTTGCGGTTGAATTAATGAGCGTCCCCATGCGGAATTAATGAGCTTGCGGTTTATTGTTGACACAGGTGTTCTTTTGTTCTTTATTGCGGGGGAATACGTAATGAGCTTTGGGGCGGAATTAATGAGCGTCCCCACGCGGAATTAATGAGCTTTGTGGTTGATTGTTGACACAAGTGTTCCTTTGTTTAAAAGTGAGGGGGAATACATTAAGATTGTTGACACAGGTGTTCCTTTGTGTTCAACACGTGGCTGCGGTTTCTTTTGTCTCGGCCACGCGGTTTTATTGTTCTCAGAGTCAATATAAGCAGAGCTTTAGTGCGAGTATAGCATCATGAAAAGTACAGAAAAACAAATACAGAGGATGACATTAAGATTCTGTTCTCTTTATTATCAATTATATTTAACTATAAGTTCTTTAAAAAATTATATTACATAAAATACTACCACTAGTGGCGCATAGTAACTTAGAGAGAGTAGAGTAGCTATAATATAACAAAAAAATACATCAGGAGAATCAATAGTATTATTATTATTATTACTGAAGGTTGTCAATTCTAAGATGACAAAACTGTTAATGTCCCTCTGAAAGAAAAACTCAGTGTAGCGATACTCTGGGTTGTCCTGGCCAAAGGAACTCACACGATTCCTCCAAAAATGTCTTGACGGTGGGGTCATCAGCATAGACAGTAATGCATTTGGTAACCCCGGTCGTGATGTGTTTCAGTTTCACAGGCCAGATGCTTTGTGATCCATCACTAATAACGGACCTTCCTGGTTGAGTAGGACAGCTGGAAGTCTTGTACATTTCAGCTAGGTAATACCCTTCAGGAATGACGTTGAATGGCTTGCCTCCGCTTCCAATTTGTTGCCATACCGATGGCGAGGCGTCTGACCACACGGGCTTTGTTTTTGCTGGACCACTCATATTTCTTGTTACACTATTTGTTAGCGGCTCTTGGGGAATTAATGAAGTCACTTCGCTTTTCTTTGGTTGACATTTGTTGACGGTAAAGACTCGACAAGATCCAAAGACGTCAGTCAGCATTTGCTTGTTTGCTGGAGTATCAGGCTTGTTGTCTACCAATAGATACCCATAAGGCTTTTCTGTTTCTTGGAAGTAGGCGTTCATGAATCTGTCTCGATTCTTGTCAAACATTCTCTCTCCTATAATTCCTATTTGCTTCCGGTCACTAGGACTGCGGAAGAGTGCGAGGTACTGGGCATTACGGCTAATGTCCGTATTGTACTTTCCCTTGGGAAACATATTTTGAAGCAATAGGACGACGCTGGCATTTCTATGACGACCCTGAGTAAACAAACGGGCCACCAGGGGACTATCAGAAGCTTCAGCCATAAGATCATCGAGGATCAAAATGTTGTTAAACTTGGGATTGATTTCACATAGGTCATCGGACAACTCCGGTAAACCCCTTTCGAAACGGGGAAGCGTGGGGCCGAGCACAGAAAGGACGCAAGCTCGGCTCGAAATCCGCGAGCGGATTTCCCGAGCGCGCTTCGCGCGCTGTCGCGCTGTCTGATTTCTCCTAGCCCCCCGAGAATTCGCAAACAAGCTACCCAAAATCGCAACAGAATTCGCAAACAAGCTACCCAAACTTCGCCACGCCAGCTATCACAAGCGGATTTCTCCTAGCCCCCTAGAACTCTAACTAGCGCCCTGTGCAGGCTATGTCACGAGTACACACGAAGCCTTCCAGAGCATGGGTGGCGCAGCGCGCAAGGCGCTTGCCTCACACCTCTGTGTACCGGGTTCGATTCCCAATCGGAGCAGCTGGGATTTTTCTCTGCTGTTTCGAACCTCATGTTCATCGTGGGTTGAAGTGATTCGTCATTTCTCCTGTGTTTCAATAAACAATAAACGAGGTCTCGCTGATCATGAGCGACCCTAAAGAACAACTGGGCTTGCTCAGTAACAGAACTCACTACAATGTATGATATGTAACCCCATCACGATTGCAAACTGCACTGTAAAGACTGCAGTCCGCATCTTAGAGATCAGACATCGCAATTTGTAAAGCGCTCAGAGCCTATGGAATTAAGCGCTATATAAACACTCATTTTTTTTTAGAGCGCAGCGAGTGCTGACAAACAGAATCCAGCCCCTCCCCCTGAAATGTAACCAAATGCTCCCCAGGCTCCAAGCTCTTTGTTATCACATACACCTGCGTCCTTCGTTGCCCTTGAGGTTCCCGGATAAGTCTCTGATTATCCTCATCATCGTCCAGCCACACCCTGGCCACGCCTAAGTAACTATTATGAGTTATCACCGCCAGTTCTCTGTCCTTCGTTGCGTCATCTGGGCGTGGCGGGACAGAGAATGTGATCTGGAGTCTTGCGTCTGGTAGAATAGCCTTGAGACACCTTAACCTGTCCAGTCGAATAGGCCAGTGGGTTACGTTAACGAACTCGAATCCATCCGCCACGGTTATCCGCATGTCGGGCATTTTGCTATCGACTTTGTAGTGATAATCGGATGTTAGGAGGGTCCAACAAAGAGGGTCTGGCTCTCTCGGATCATCATATTTAGGTTTCGGCAGCTCGAGCTCCTTATCCAATAGGGCGTTGTCATAATCATTTACCAGCTCCCCGCTATCCATCCGCTTAATCTCTTGAGAAACTACTTGCTCAAAAACACCTTTGATGTAGGAGATCAACAATGTGGCCATCTGCGCATGCCCGAGAAGACTAGGGTGGTACCCGTCCGAGCTGAACAGAGTTTTAAGCGACAACTCGGCAACTGCGCGCCTCTTTCTCCGCCTTGCGCTTTTCATTTGAGAGCAAATAACATTCCTCCAGCTTAACGAAGTTATCTTGTAATACTCTGCTATAACGTCGCCGCCTTCGTCCTCGGAGTCAGGGCAGTCTTGGCCTTTGGTCGTCTTGTAATAATCTCCTCTAAAAAAGTTGACAAAAATGAGCGCGGGATGGGAGGGGAGGGATAGTAGAACTCTTGTTAGTTGCTCTAGTGGTTTCGCAGGGTCCATATCCCGGCTCGTATAACGACGATAATCATTGGCCGCGAGTTCCCAGAGAACTAAATCAGGATTCTCGTGGATATAGTTCTTAATACAGTATGAATAGTACTCCGAGTCGGTCCCGCCTATAGCTATCACATTCAGCTTTATCTTGGCGTCCGTTATATCGCTAACGGCAGTTTTCCACCAGCCCATAAAGGCTTTGTAATAGATCCCATGCACGTCATTACGATCGCGCTCCAAGCCTCCGCCTGCAGATATGGACCCCCCGACCACCACGATATTGACTGTGTCCCCCCTTAAGGCCTTCCTGATGACCCTGTCGAGTCGTTCTGATGAGCCCAAGGTTGATATCCTCGGCGCAGCTTGTTTGGCTTGATGTTCATCTCCTCGAAGGATTTATAATGATACATCCAGGTGCTGAAGTAATCCTGTGACAAAGAGATCTCCATTGATTTCAGCCTTTTCTTGTACATCATCGCATCGGTACGCTCTTCTTGCTCTTGTTCAGCTGTTTTTCTTGCGTTACTTCCAGTTTGAAAAGTGTTTCTTCCGGTCCCCATTGCGTTACTTCCTCCTGTTATTGGGTTACTTCCACTTTGCAATGTGATGCTTCCGGTTCCTATTGCGTTACTTCCTGTTTGCCATAATTTATCCCCAGGTTGCATCGCGTTACTTTCGGTTTGCAATGCGTTACTTCCGGTTTGTATTGCGTTACGATATGTAACATTTCCGTCTCTAGCAGCCGTTACACCAGAATTCCCTAGTACCCGCAACGCCTCGCTGTCCACAAGTTTCTCGACCGCACCATTTCCCTGAAATATGTCCGACACATTGACTTTCTGCAGTAAGTCTACGACATTGTCAAAGTTAGCATTGACCTCCACTTTCGTTTACGTGTCGGTGAAACATGAAGAGGCTGCTGATCTTTCAGTTTATGCATTGCGTTAACATTGCGTGACAATTGTGCTTTCTTCGGAATGTGTTTCGCACCTGCAAACTCTTTGATTCCGATGTTCAAAAGACGTAATTTTGTTAACACCAAAAGCTCTACTATTTTCTTCACGTATTCTTTAATTGCCTCAGGTTTGCTGTGGTTCCTTGTCTGTTCAGTGGACTTGCCTCCTAGTAGCGTCTTCTTGGTTCCCGTGACCGCCGACCCATCACCAAGAGCCTTCAGCTTCTGTTGTAGCTGCTGCTGCAGGGCCGTCTCGTTCTGAAAATATTCCAGAAGAATTTGAAATGAGCTGGTATGGTTATTGACCACGTCCGGTGACATTCCTTTCGGTTCATTTTGTTGTGTGTCATCTTGTTTCGTGGTGTTCCCGCTTGATATTGTGCTGGTACTTTGGGTGGACGTATTTATAACAGTGCTCTCCGCATCATCATTACTGATGCTTTCATCCACGACATTCACAACGTTGTCTCCTCTTACATTACTATCATTCCTTTGATTTTCCGAGGCGTTCTTTCCGCCGTTGCTAACGCTGTAGAGGCTATACTGCGTTTTATCGCTGGCGTTGCTGCCAGAGTCGATTGTAACATCCGTCCCATCGTGTTCTTGGGCGGTGTTTTCTTGGGCGGTGTTTGGCATCGGTATCGCTTTACCCGACGAGCCGGTGACAGGGCCATGATCCTCCACAAAGCTACTAGTGACGCCATTGTCGTTGCCTTGGTTACCATCGCCATTCAGGATAACAGTTGCGCTGTTATTCGAAAATGGTTGGCTATTCAGCACGTCACTGTCGTTACTATGGTAACGGCTGACGTTAACCATCGCGTCATTATCATCGCCACGTGCCACGTCATTCACGTTGCCATGGATACCGTCAACTTCTTGTTGGTCAACTGTCTGGTTGACTTCTAAATTATTTTGGTGAATTTCAGTGGTGCTCGTGACGTCACTGTCGTTACTATGGCTACCATTTGCGAGTTGATGATCTACGTCATCGTTGCCATAGCCACTGCCTATTCTCTGTTCACTAATGTTAAACGTAGTACTCATAGGAATAAGGGTTCCACTGCTACCTTTTATTGTATCATTATTCGTAGAAGCATTTCCATGCCCGTTAAATTCAGCTACCCTTGTCTCATTGCTGCTTATGAAGTGACTTCCATTTGTTTTTTTCTTTGTCATGACAAAACTTCCGTTGTTACCTGTTTGACCTGATTTGAATGTGAATTTGGCATCTCGTAGTTCTTTCTCCTTTTCTGCAAACTCTTTCAACAGCTCCGCCATGCTGTCGTTACTAAACACATTTGGGAGAGAAGCGTTTCCTCTATGATGGCCATCTACCCAATCATGACCACTCCCTTCAGTATCCCCATTTGCCTTGTTCCCATGCTGAAAAACTTGGTTCTGCAAGTCGGCCATTTTGTTTTCAGTTTCTGCCCCATCAGAATCCGCACTGGCTTTATTTCCCATGGTATTATCACCCATAGCCTCGTTTTCAGACTGAGGCATATCCTGTTGCCAATCCACTGTTTTCTCACCTGCTTCTTTTCCATCAACCGAGACGTCAAACTCATTTGCGTCAGTTTTGTTTGCAAATGTTCCCGCATCCAAATCAGGTTTTTCATTCACTAACTCATCCGCACGAATCTTCTTCCCCGCAAGTTGTGTATCTTCATTTAGAATTCTATTTACCATGTAGTTGACGTCTTGGTCAGCTTCTTGGACCCCTTTCAGCTTGTTCAGATTCTCAATGCTCGTCTGTACCTGATGACTTATGCTTTGCCTGTTCTTCGCGGGCTCGTCCCCTCTATGGGGTTCACCGACGTATAAAATAGCTGACTTAGCAGCTCCGTTTTCATCGCTGTCCGAGACAGCTTGCTGAATACCATTGTCATCATACTCTTCGAATATTTCCTGCCTTTTGAGTTTTGGATCATCGATATACTTGTCTTCTGTAAAATCGGAAAAGGTACTGCGCTTTCTATATGGAATTTTATTGCCAGAGTTGATATAGACATTCCTCCAAAATGCTCTAGAATTTAAATTCCCTTCTGGTTTATATTCTCCTCTTCTAGTAATCACTCCAATTATGTCCCTTCCATTTCTTTCCTGATTTGGACTAAGTATCTCGTCACTTTTAACATGACGAGTTTGAGCATGCGCAGTTCGTCCGACACCACTTTTGATTGACAGCACATGTGATATCAGGACAATAAAGAACGCACGCATGCGCAGATCCATATTCAGCTGTCATTGATTCCCATTTGTATTAACCGTTCTCCTTGTTGCCTGCGGAAGAAAAAACAAACGCTATAAATGCGAATCAAACGCTTTTTAGTCGCCCTGTGGAAGGATTGAAATACAGGTCCGCGAAACGTTGGCATAATTTAGCGGTTTCCCATTCTCTGTATAAATGGAAATCAAAGAAGCGCTTACAAAAAATATGTGACCAACGTCATGTTCTTTAACTACCGCTAAATTCGTTGCTTCGCGCCGCGTATTTTCAAGGCGTCCCTTATGTGGGCATGGAATTTGTTTTTCTCTGCTCCGCCAATCAGGTCCTTGCCCTGTTTCGCATTGTGCAGTCGACTGGCTTTCTGTCGCGACGAAAACCCAGTTGAGTGCACCAGGCGAAACAGGGCAAGGACCTGATTGGCCCAGATAGTTTGACTGGCAGAGCAGAAAAACCGCAATCCAACCATGTTTTGAAAATTCCCAAACAAATGTTGGGTGTAGTAAAGAAGTAAAACAGAAGGCTACGTATATTGTACGTTTGCTTACCCCTTTTCGTCGCTGTTTTTGTGTTTGTCCTATAGCGCTATTCACTTCTTATCGACATTGTCTGATTCTAATATAATGTGCTAACCGTAGATTGAATTGATTTGTTCTGTTAAGCAATCGATTTCTGGTTGACACATTAATAATAATGGATGACATCAGCGTGAACAGCGCTATAGGCGTAGTTTGCTTGTTAGAGCCCGGAGATATATATATATATGTTATTTACCTGCTGGGAGGTACGATTCGGACCGACCCCACGCCGGTAAATAATATATATATATTTGTTTTTGCCTTTAGTGAAACAACATAAAACTTCACAGAAATTTAGTGCGCGCACCTCTGAATTCAGTGCGCGCGGGACTTATCCGGGGCCGGATCGTAGGATTACGGACACCCGCGAACCAATCAGAGCGCTCGATTCGATTTCCCGGACCGCTAAAGAAATAGGCAGCTCATCCAGGATAGTCTAGACATTGGTTGCTAGCTAGCAGAGTCACCCCGCGACATTGCAAGAAATTTTCGTGTTCTCTTGACAATGAGCGGCGAGATCAAATTTAGGCGTCCAGGCTTGCTGAACACTGTTAAACAGTTTTTACGGGGACGGCCTTTTCCTAGAAAGTGGAAGCCAAATTTTGTAGGTACTAGTACACGCACGTGGTCACGTTACCCTGGAGCAAAGCCATTGAATTTGTCTTCAGAGTGTATTCGGCAAAGCTCAAACGTCGAACTTCTTCTGTCCAACCTTTCCTATTTCAAAGGATGCCGCTTCAGTAGTCTTTATAATAGAAAACTTTCTATTGTTTTGGATTGGTACGGCGCGACTCTGGCACAGCGTTTGCCGTAGGCGTTACTGAGCTTACATGTAACATTTGGGGAGAAAGAAGCGGCAATATTGTCAAGTATAGGAAGAGCCAACTCGCGCTATCCGCCATTTGGACCGGCCTAACCATAACAAGATGCACCTGTAACCTGTCTAAGTTTCGCTGTGACGGCCCAATGAACCGGAGTAAAGACAACCGCCCCAGACAAAACAGTTATCTTAAGTTTAAACATCCCCTTAGAGAGTGGATAAAAACTGTTAATATTATACCAAGGGAATATTTACCTTTGCTTCACTCGTCGAACTTGGTTGCTTTCCCATTCTAGTCTTTGAGCGCCAGTGCTTCAGTGTTAGATCTTGGTTATTTTTATTACATTTTAGTTCCTTCAATCCAGATTCATTCGACAGCGCGTATACCCTCAAAGTCACCCATGGACCAACACAAATAGAGGCAGTAACGTCCTTATTATCCAGGAAAGCAGAGAAGATTTTCGGGCCAAGTTTAGAACATCACTAATTCACAGTGATCACATCCGTGGTCGGTCCTGAAAAAGACAACCAGTCACTGAGAGTGACATGTCATTTATAATGTATGAACATTGCTGTCTTTGACATTTAGATTTTGAACTTCAAGCGACTATTTTGAGAATTCGTGGCTTGTGCACTAGTCATTGGGTTTCGTGCACTAAAATAATCCGCCTGGGCGAGCTTCGCTTCGCTATTCGTGGCAAAGTCGCGCAGCAGCGCTCGACCTTGCTCTTTGCCTCGAATGTTCTCGTTCGCTGAAAAAAAATAATGCTTCAAGCCACGAGCCTCTAGTCTCCAAATATATTTTGGGATGGCAGCTTTTATATCAAGTGTTTCATCGTTTTACTTTCTTTTTTTGAGCGAAAAAAATATTTTTGAGGAAGCTTACTGCTCTGCGTTGTTGCTTGAATTTTGTAATACAGACATATAGGGACGTGAATCCTTTGTCGGGAGCCTCAACATATTTCATTCCAGTGTCTCGCGGCAAAATTTTCTTTTGAATTGCCGTATATTTACTGTGTATTTCTCCTGTATTTTTTCTTTTTAACCATTGAAACTTGAAACCATTGTAATTCGTCAGAAATCCCCATTTTTCTCCCATTTCTGAAGTCTTGTAGGGTTGACAACCCTCACCCCTGCCGAGACACTTTCTCCGCATCTCTACTGTAAGAGGCCTCTCGATGAAGCCCTTGAAAAATGTGCAAACCACTTTTAATACTAGTGTTTTTTACCGGACACTAAAACACTCGTATTTTCCATAACTTCACTAGTGAAAAATTGAAAAAGGTGATGTACCGAATGTTCCGGATGTGTACGTGCTCCTACACCATTAGTATTTCCCGCCAATCTTGCAGTGTTGTTTTCGCCACAAAACTATTTTCGTTCAGATAGTTCTAAAGAGAAAAACCTTAGTTCATTAGTTTAGATTTAGATTTTAACTGGGAATCCGGGAGCATTTCACAAAGAAGTACTTTCGGCATGTCAGGTTGTTCAGTTTATTATATTTTGCTATGAATTATATGTCAATTATAGATTTTACCAAATTATAGATTTGATAGTGAATTAAAGAGGAATTGCGAGTGAGTAATTAAATATTGTTCTTGCCACTCGAAAATAAGATCCATATATTCGCACCATCGTGTAATATCCTCTATTTAAAAACATTACACAAAAAATAACAATGACTGGCTCTGGAAATAATGTAATAGGTTCTAGAGATTTTATAGCCTCAAAACAACGTCGTGCGCGCGCTTTGCCATTCCTGCCGCATGAATTCCGCCGCGCGCCCAATAAAAAACGAAAACTTCAACTGGATACTGGGGAGAGCCTACGGGCAGGCCAGAAGCTCATAAGTAGTACTTATGAGCTTCTGGCAGGCTAGAGTTTTTATTGACGGCGCGATCTTTCTCGCCGTCAACTTTCCCGGGTTCTTCTGGGTAATTTTTCGATGGTACTAGTTTCTACCAACCTCGTCCCCAGGGTCTTCTCGGTCGTTTTCAAAATGGCGGTTGACTCGGGAGAAGACCCTGGGGGAGGCTGAGTCACATGACCGCTTAGAAACAAAGGACAAACCTCGTTCTCATGTCCTCAAACAGTGGTCATGTGACTCAGCCTCCCTACCCTCCCCCAGGGTCTTCTCCCGAGTCAACCGCCATTTTGAAAACGACGAGAAGACCCTGGGGACGAGGTTGGGGGAGGCTGAGTCACATGACCGTTTCGAAACAAAGGAGAACCTCGTTCCCATGTCCTCAAACAGTGGTCATGTGACTCAGCCTCCCCAGGGTCTTCTCTGAGCTAACCGCCATTTTGAAAAACGACCGAGAAGACCCGGGGACGAGGTTGAGTTTCTACTTTTTTGTCGTACGTCCGCTGGTAGTGACCTCTGATATCGCGGGCGCGCGTCTCTTCTCTTTCTCTTTGAACCCATTGTGAAGGTTCCACGTATTCATCCTTTAGAATCTACTTCCATCCAAGGATGAATCGGGTATCTTTCGGGTTCGGGCTGCTGGCTGCCATCCTTATTTCCATCTCCATCTCTGCAAATGCAGATATAAACCCTGATCTAATTTTTAGCAAGGTTTCTCGTAAGATAGACCTCGCAAGTCAACTTGTAAAAGTATCGACTAGTCTATCATTAGAAAATGGCGGAGATAAGTCCACCGGCTTCTTCTATCTGACCGTCGATCCTTCGTTAGCTGACAATCTTGCACTTATTTCTGCTTCTGTAAGTATCGCAACGTAGCTCCCTTTCAGGGAACCGATTTTCTTGCACCGAATTTAATCTTGCATCAATGTTTTTATTATTCCATTCAAATCGTAGATTTCTTTACTCACTGTCCATTCACAGTTCGAGCTGATTACAAATTCTCGATTTCTCCTAGTAACAGCTCTGTTATTTTGTCTTTCAGGCTAAAGACAGCGACGACGAAGTAGTCACCTTGAAATTGAAGGAGACGGTCCTTGGATCGCATAGGTACAGACACGATTGTGTATCATGGTATTCTTTAACAATAATATTTTGTCTTTTGTCCTAGATGCACGCTGTTTAATAGCAACTAATATTCCATTTAGGTACATTTAAATCCAAATCCTGCTTCATTTATCTTGAAACGCTCCCCCTTAAAGTCCTTCATTATATTTTATTATCTGCAGAAAAGCAGGATTTTTTTTAAACCAGAAATTTAGAAATCAGAAACTTTAGTAAACACAGATTAATGTATACAAATATTAATGTTTTTCAGAGTCAAGCTGACTCATTTGAAAATAGTTTTCTCTTGCCCTTTTAATTTTAAAAGCCACTTCTGTTTCCATGTGGTATAAATAGGTGTTCAATAATAATTGCATTTTGTGATGCCTCCAGCTGTATTAGCACAAGAATACTAATTCTTTTACTCAGGGCTGGAAATTAAGTAATCAAAAGACACCGAGTACCTCGGTGAAATCGTGGATACTGATTCCTGAGATATCAATTTTCTAGTTTTGATGACATCATATTTCTTAAAATGACTATGACTATGCAGCTCATGGAAGCAAACGGTTTCATAGACATTTAAAAAAATAACAAAAAAGCCTCTTATTTCTTTACTGTGACCTTACTTTCTGGGGTGAACTCATTAACACATTGGGAGGTAATGTACTTCGAAAACCCCTCTATCTGCTGCTAAAACTACTATAACATATTTAAATATAAATCTTAAAATACTGTGTATTTTCCCTTTAGGAATGTCAAAGCTTTCCGAGTGGAGCTCCCTTCCAAGCTTGGACCTGGCAGCTCAACTGAGGTCACTGTTGATGAGGTCTTTGCCCATGCCATGAGACCATTCCCATCCAAAGTCAGCCAAACTGAAAAGCAGCAAGTCCAGTTCATTGGCAACCACTATGTCTTTAGTCCTTACAAGAGCAAGCAGCAATCCACTACTGTCAACTTGGCATCATCATCTGTTGAATCGTACAGCAAACTGAAGCCTAGCAGTCAGTCAGATAGCACAATCTCTTATGGCCCTTATCATAATGTTGATGCTTTCAAGGAGAGCAACATGAAAATCCATTTTGAGAACAATGCTCCATTCATGGCTGTGAGTACAATAATGTACAGTAATGTAGCATGGTAGTAAAAAAAAAGCTCCATCAGCAGGGCTTCATAGAAGGCAGTCTCTTGGGTGCAATCAGCATAATTTCCAAGAATTTTTGCTTTAATATGTGGGAGCACTGCCTATTTTACTTTTATCCACTTCAAAAGTCAAAAAACCCACTTGATCAGAATGATTCCCCAAACAATCACTATATGTGTCTGCCTATTTGAATTACAGTAATTATCTATTCAAAAGTTACTGAAACCCTAACAAAATGTTACCCTTATTTGTTGCCTTCTGCGCATTGCAGCTTGTTACTAGAGGCACAAATTTCTGCCTCAACAAAGAGTGGGCATCCCCTTAGATAAGCATTTTCAATGGGTATCTTTCTTTGCTGGCTCCCCCCCCCCCTTTTTTTTTCTTTTTATTGTTTTTCTTGTAATTGCTAAGCATTGACATGTTATTCATTGTATATTTCTACAGGTTGTTGACATGCTGCGTGTGGTTGAGGTATCTCACTGGGGCAATATTGCCGTAGAGGAGACATACCATATCAAACATGTTGGTGCAGAGCTGAAGGTACACAGTCCTGATTTTGTTCCACCCTACAGTGTTGTTGAAAGCAGAGAGATCATCCGGGTGAGAGTAGCCCTGAGAAGGACTGTGATCTCTCTGCTTCCAACATTACCCCACCTGGGTTCAGACCATTCACTTTATTACACACAGTGTATGACTGTATACATAGTCAAAATGTTGTGATTAGCTTGAAGAGCCCTTGCAAACCCCTCCTTTGTTATTGTTTTCATTCAATATTAGATGACAAATTCATGACATGAAAAAAATCTCAGAATAACCACATGCATACAAACAAAATTTTATTATGGGAGATGTTAAAGAGGCCTTGTCAGCCACTCCTTTGTATTGTTTACATTCAATAGTAGAAGACAAATTCCGTGTAGAAATATCAAAATATTCATCTACTACAACCAAAGTTTTATTCTTCATTTACCATATTCAAGAAAAAAATATTGCGCTACATCCCTAAATCAGCCGAATTTTACTAGGCTGACAAAATGGCAGCTAACTCAAGCTCTTTGATGTGTTCTCTATATACTTGTATTCCAGTCATAATGACACATACACACTCTCCTGTTGGTAATTTCACTGCCCTTGTCCCATATTTAGCAGCATCCAGAAAGGCTCTTCCATGTCAATCCAGAAAAACTCAGAGAAGCAAATATACCTCCCATTTCTCTGTTTTCTCTCTAAACTACGACACAAAATGAATTGGTAAACAGGTAGTTCCACTCATTATAGCAGAGCTTCTATACCCTGGCTCGTATTTGGAGCTCAATCCTTCTGAATAGGATTTCAGAGGGATTGTGTGTCGGAGTCTTAGAATCTATGCACGGTGCTATTAATAGTTTATACTTAAAGAATCATTGTTGTCATATTTCTAGGGTTCATTCTCCCGATATGACTACCAGAGAACACCTGCCCGACCTCCATCAAGTCGTTCAAGTCTGTCCTCCCAGCTGCTGCAGCAGATGTCTACTACCGTGACGAGATTGGCAACATTTCGACCAGTCATATGTTTTCACAGGATGACTCTGTCGAGCTTGAGCTGAGACCAAGATTCCCTCTGTTTGGTGGTTGGCAGACTCGATACCTAATTGGTTATAATGTTCCTAGTTATGAATATCTGTATAGTGCTGGTGAGTTGGTACCTGGAGTTGGAATTGAATTTATGAGGGTTTGTATGCGTCCTGGAAATGCTGGAATATCCTAGATTTTCATTTCCTTCCTGGAATTTTGTGGGAAATCCTGGAAATTCGTGGAAAATCCTGGAAAACTCCTGGAAAAATGTTTCAACTCAAATGTGGTTGAGTCAGTCAGTTTTATGAATCTGATTTTGGGTTGCAAATTATAACATCCTCCAGACTTATCGTGTGTTTTTTTGGCGGAGGGGACATTTCTAAGACTTCCCAGAAAATCCTGGATTTTTGTCATTCAGAAAGCATATGAACCCTATTGTTATGAACAGATTTAGTTTCTTTCTCTCTCAACTTTACTTGGAGAGCTAATTCTCAAAGCTGTACTCAGGACCCAAAAGAATTTATCATAGGTAGGAATGCTTTTACATAATCAGGAACCATTCCTTAAAGTTCTAAATGCAATTACATTGGAGATAAGCCTAGTACTTCTAAAAGAAAATGAAAACCCAAGTGAAAAAGTATAGTTTCTTCTCTATCAAGTAACTGCTAATGCTCTAACTGTTTGTTTAATATTTGTGCACACTAGTAGCTGGTTCCAGGATATAATTTCAGGGCTGCAAATTTTAAAAAAAGTCCAAAAAAGTCCGCAAAACTTTGATTGACTGACAGAGTTTAGTTGCAGAAGAGAAAAACTTAGTCGCAAAAGCTACCCCCACGGGCTCAATTTGCAGCCCTGAATTTAACAGTTTGAATCACATAAGAGCAAGGAACTGTGAAAAAGGTTTATTGAATAACCCAACTAAGTTGCTGTTTTGTTAACAACCTTTCTTTGTTTTCCAGGTAATAACTTTGCCCTGAAGATGAGATTTGTTGACCATATATATGATGACTTGTAGTTGACAAAATGACTCTCAAAGTGATTTTACCAGAGGGAAGCAAGTAAGTTGTTAATGGGCTTTTGAATAATTCAGTTACTCATAGTTTGCATATCACTCATTTCTAAATTCAGATTCAAAAGATTACACCACTGCACTGTTGCAGGTTTTGGAATCATGTACCAGGACTTAAGGAGGCTCATAGCAGTTTTTCATGTCCTCACCCCCTGAACCTCAATGGTCTGTATCTCATACGGAAATGCACAGAACGGAAAGTCACTTTACAAGTAAACATGCTATGGATTGTTCTTTGTGTCGACATATGTTTTGTTTACATTGATGCTTCCATGGCAACGTAATGGCGACCCTCCAAAAATTTTAAGTTACAGAATTCACCCAGACAAAGAGAAATTTGGGCTAAACCCTCTTAATGCCAAAGACGCTAGGCTATAAACATTACTTGGACAAAGTTTGAAGAAAAAGTAGCATCGCGTTTTCGAAATATACGCTGTCATTTTTTTCTTCAAAAAAATAGAATTTTTTATTAGCCTACTTTCTTGACCCTCAAACTGTGCCTAAAGCTCGTAGTGATTTAGTTCTTAGTTCCGCATAAAGACCGAGGCATTTTTTTTAAGCACAGAAAATATCAGAGCCAGTGCTTATTCCGATCGCGATTAATCTGAAAAGTTTTGAAAACCTTTTCTTGTTCACACCAAACTCAAACAACTAGTCCTGCGTTTCAATTCCTAGTAAAAAATATCCGAGATAAATGTTGTCTAAATCTCCTCAAAGAGAGTTCAATTATTCTATACCTTGTTGATGTATTTTTTAGAGCCATAATTCTTTAAAAAAGCCGCGAAAAAAAATTACATTTTGATGCGGTGTTTTGCTTGACTTGAAAGCGGCCAGTTTTAATCTTGTTTCCCATTTAGGATATGTTTCTTTCACTATGTCAAAGCATGGCCGGCAGTATTGTTATCACGGCTCATTGATTCTTATGCAATTTCATCTAATTATTCGAAGAGCGTAACTCTTCGAAACTATCTTTCGGACGGAAAAGAAACAGTAAAGAAATTTGATAAAGTTTAAAATCTTCCTGTGTTTGATAATGTGTTTTCAAATGTCTTATATTGAAGAGAAAGTTGTAAAATTCGAAGTTGACCGTATTGCGTTACTAAAATATTCAACTTTAGTGTAGCAAAGACAATGAGCCGTGATAACAACACCGCATTGACAAATATTGAAATGAGTACAAGAAATATACACACCTAAACGGGAAAGCTGCCCGCTTTCAAGTCAAGCGAAACACAGCATCAAGATTTAATTTTTTTCGCAGCTTTTTTAAAGAATTATGGCTCTAAAAAATACATCAACAAGGTATAGAATAATTGAACTCTCTTTGGGGAGATTTAGACAAAGATTTATCTCGGATTTTTTTTAATTAGGCATTGAAACCAGGACTAGTTGTTTGAGTTTGGCGTGAGCAAGAAAAGCTTTCAAAACTTTTCAGAATACTTGTGATCGGAATAAGCAGTGGGTTTGAAATTTTCTGTGCTTAAAGAAAATGCCTCGGTTTTTATGCGGAACTGAAAACTAAATCACTACGAGCTTTTAGGCATAGTTTGAGGGTCAAGAAAGTAGGCTAATAAAAAATTCTATTTTTTTTGAAGAAAAAAGATGATCGCGTTATATTTCGATGCTACTTTTTCTTTAAACTTTGTCCAAGTAATGCTTATAGCTTAGCGTCTTTGGCATTAAGAGGGTTTAGCCTAAATTTCTCTTTGTCTGGGTAAATTTGCAACTTAAAATTTTTGGAGGGTCGCCATTACGTTGCCATGGAAGCACCATTGTAAACAAAACATATGTCGACACAAAGAACAATCCATAGCATGTTTACTTGTAACTTGACTTTCCGTTCTGTGCATTTCCATATGAGATCCAGACCATTGAAGTTCAGGGGGTGAGGACACGAAAAACTGCTATGAGCCTCCTTAAAGGAGCACTTACATGCTTTGCCTGACAAGCAAATAATTCATATCGCAATCCAATTCAATCCTCTTGATAATAGATAAAAACACTATAGATTTCTATTGATTTAACAGTTTGAAGGTCATTTAACAACCTGGACTGTTATTTTGGTTATTCCCGGTAAACTGAAATGTATTTTTGGTGATTAGAATTAGACTTATTTTTTGACAGGTTGTGCAAAATTTAAGCATGCGAGTGCCCCTTTAAAAAAGCCAGTCATTGGACAATATCCCTCCAAAATTGAGTTTTGACTGGCTTCATAACACAAGTCTTCATCTCTTGTACATACACCTATTTTAATTAACGTTGTTCTGCAAAACGTAAAACCATGAACCATGCATCATAATGAAGATGCTATTTCTCGTATTTTTGACAAACCAAACTAACTAAAACAACCCAATGGCACTTTGTTTACTACTTTCAGGCACAATTTGGTGTGAACCTCTTAGTTTTAGACAGGAATTACCATTACGACTTATGGTTCATGGTTTTACATTTTGCAGAGCAACGTTAATTGAAACAGGTGTATATGGCTAGTCAGAAACAAGGTTCTGTGTCTGCCATCCTTCCAGCCGCTGTTTTTATCCCTTATATACTTTATAGTGATTATATATGTTTAACTTACAGGGACATAAAACTGAAGACCCCTTTCCCTGTTGTTGAGGGCAAGCGTGAGGCACAACACACCTACCTGGACACCATTGGACGACCAGTTGTAGTAGCATACAAGACTAATGTAGTGGAACAACACATCCAAGATTTTGTGGTAATTTACATTACTTTTTAAAGATCTGCTTGGGCCATGGAATTTAGTGTTTTCCCCTATTAAAACACCCTGGAAATTTTCACCAGCTCAGGGCCAGACACTGCAACCAAATGGTTGCCAATGGCAACTAAATATGGGGACTTGACGACCAAATTTTAGAGCTAGTCGCCAAATTCAAATGATTTAGTCGCCAATGGCACCTAGCAAAATAAGTTAATGTTGGGCCCTGCAGCTGATCGCTTGGGCGACCACCAGGCTACAACCAGGCTACAACTGTAGGTGCCTAAAAATTTGAACTTAGGTGCTAGCTGACAACAAAATATTTTGGTACTCTTTTTCAAGCTTAATGCCACCTTGTGACCAAAAGTTATGTTCAGGCGACCAGTTAGAAAAACATTAAATAAATGCCCAGGACAGTTCAGTTATGTTTGTATGAACAGAAGGGTGCTCGGGTCATTGTGAACCCTTCTGATACTTTCAGATTTGTAGTAACTTTTGTTATTTTCTTCACAATATTGTTGATATGTAAAACTGCTGCCATCCTTGTTTTTTTCAGCTTCAATACACATTCAACAAGACCATGATGCTCCAGGAGCCCCTCCTGATTGTGGGCTCATTTTACCTACTTTTCATCCTTGTTATCATCTATGTGCGCATGGATTTCTCCATAAGCAAGGTAAAATAAATGTGCTGTGCCATAGACAGACAGACAGACAGACAGACAGACTTTATTTATACACGGACAAAACACTCAGTATACATGTAATTATATATAAAATAACATGTATAAAACTACTACTGATTTACAGGTTTGCTGTGTGTGAAACTGTTTAGAAATCACAGTTTTCCAAACCATTCTTGAATTGATGTAAGGTGGTTGTTGAACGTAATTGTCCAGAGTAACGCCCTACTGTAGCCTAAGCATCTCTTCATATAGTTTGTCCACGGCCTCGGTAAAGCTAGCCTATTTCAAAAATTGTAGGAGGTGATGGTATGATGGTATAAAGATAAGGGGTTTCAATAAGGTTTGAAGTAGCAGACTTAGTTTTGGAATTAAGCGGCTGGGTTTGGGATCACAACAAAGGGTGCGAGAAATGTTGAAATTTCGGTTGCAGAAAAGGCGTTTCCCTGCGTTTTGATGGTAAATTAATCATTCAATACATTTGTGAGCTTTATTGAGAACAAAATAATAAATTTATGGACTTTTGAAGTTCCTGGAGCCCAGCAGTGAAGTAGACGGTAGCTGCCTTCTATAGAAACCCCTGAAAGATAAAATAGGAGGGTTTTTCACTATGAGGGTGATTTCATAGCATTCCAGTTCCATTCCAGAGCTGTGAATATTTCTTTTGTCAATTGATGTGACATCTGTCCAATGAAATATTTATTTTAACTGTACATGATTGCGCATTTGCCATCGAAAATCGATCACTTGATCGACTGGTACCGTAATGATCATATCACAATTTTGTTCAGACATTTGTCGACTTTGATCGGAGAGTGTCCGATGACCAGCAGAAATTTCCAGCTCTGATATCCACAGCACGACAGACAATATAATGCAAACTAATTTAACTCAAATGTTAAGCTATTCTAATAAAACATTTTGTTTGGTTAACAACGGTTTCCCGCTGTTTCAGGATATGATATGCACTCCACTTTAGATGACACAGGAAACCATAGCATTGCATAGCATCGAATTCCATGGCAACTAGATATTTCCCTACTCCCTTTAAGCTCATCACAATGGTCTAACCTAGGCTTTGTTCCTCAACCAGGATGAAGCAAGTGAGTCCCGCATGCGCGCTGCTGGCCTGATCGAGGAGGTCCTTCGCCTCATTGATCGTCGCAGTGGCCTGTACAATGTGTACACTGATGCGATTGGCAAGTACAAGTCCAGTAAGGATGCCACTGCTTTTGCCAATGCCAGGAAGAAGCTGGACACTGATTACCGAGCCATTGGTAACCAGATCGCTCAGCTGCAGAGCCAACTGGCCAAGGAGCAGTCAGATGCAGTGGAGAAGGTGCGTCTAGCAGGTGTTTTTGTTGTTACTGTAAATAGCTAAAACCAATCTGGTCTTTTTCAAATCAGGCGTTCAGGCGTTTTCAAATAAGGCGTTCTTTTCAATTTATTCACTTTCGCAACGTCTTCGAAAAGTTCCGTTTTCGGGCGGTAACTTGTCGGCGTAATATGGACAAAAGGCAGAACCGTAAAAAATAATAAGCCGTCTGTGCAAATTTAGCCGGCGTAGTGTGGATGTAGCCTCAGGCAATTGTCGTCACGGAAGCCAGCTTATTGCACTAAGTGAAACAAGTCAAGAAGCTGATTGGCTCATAGACGTTGACTACGGGTTTGACAGATAAACCCACACCCCATAAGCCAGATCAATATTTTGAAAACTTACAATGCGAAACAGCTAAAAACAAATGTTGGAATATATTTGTTGAGTTGTAGGTGCATTGAATAATGCAAAGTTTCTTGAAATTGTGTTGCACTGGTCTGTTTTAATACTAAATTTATTTTTCTTTACACGAATCTGGTTACTCTCCTGTAAAAATTTCCAGTCTTCATTCGCCTCTGTATTTCGCTTAGCTGAGAAAACAACGCGAACGCCGAATCGCGAATAAATTAGGTGAACGTAAAAGAGAGATACAGTGGAAAAGCCTCTGCTAGGGTAGAATCGGGTTTGTGATTGCTTTACATGGAAGCTATTCAGAAGCAAGTTGTGAATTATGTTGATGCTGATTGACTGATAGGGAAGCCATTTGGCAGCAAAATTGAGATTTCTCGTTTCTGATTGGTTATTTTCTGAGCTGGATTCTTTGGGTGAACATCGATTTTCTTGAAGGCATAAAATGTCATCAAAGCCACGATAGAACTGACAAAATAACGTTGTTTTTATTTCAGATAAGTGAGGTTGCGCGCAAAGAACACGAGCGCAAACAGTTACTCGATCAGGCCATAGTTATGGCGGAGAAAGTTGTGAATGGGAAAATGAACAAGCAGACCTATGTAGACAACGAAAATTCAAGCAAGGCGAAGCGAGAGAAGATCAGCGCTGATATCGAAGCCATTGCAGCTACCTTCTGATGATAATAATAATAATTAGGAACACATTAGATAATGTTTTCACCATTTAATGCACTCGTAAACACTAAGACAAAATCATTCCTAGTCGTAAACCAAATTCATTTAGAATATCTTATTGTATAAAAACTCTTCTAGGATAATTTCATAAGGCTCAATGCTGTGGCTAGTGCTACATCGTGCTATTTTAATGCATTTATTATGTTGTACTTATTCGTACTAGTTTTTATGATATTCTCAACTCCAGGCTTGGCTTGATTAAGAAAGATAAAACACGTAATATATATACAAACAAAACACTTGCCTTATTTGGAGTGTTTCAGTTTAGTACACAGCAACAAAAACTTGTCCAAATTGGAGTGTTCAGGGGCAGCTCCAGAAATTTCAGAAAGGGGGACCCGGAGAGTGAGAATATAGGACCACATAAATTGCAAATTTCCTTCAGCAAATACAGTAAGTGTATGGGAAAATCTCCTGAGAAAGGGGGCGGCCCCCTCGCCTCACCTTTCCTGAAGCCGGCCCTGGGTCCTGTTTCTCGAAAGTGGTTTAGCACTAATCCAGGATTAATTACCATGGTGACTCGATGGTTTTGTTCAGAACTAAACCTGGTTTAAATTTAATCCACCTTTGAACACCCGCGCCTGGTGTTTAAGTTCAGTATGCATAACAAAAACTTGTCCAAATTTTCAATTCATGCTCTTATTCCATAAAGTTGTTTCTCCCTTTGTTCTGTTTCCCAGTGTGTACTCTGTCTGGTGGTATAAAGAAGATTTTGTCTCCTAGGTTGTCGTTTGCATTTTGACTGCCAGTAGCTCTGTAAGAGACCTGGTTTACAATAAGAAGACGTCTTTGTGATGGACTTCAGTAATAAAATTATTTCTACCATGTTGTCGTCAAGTTCTTTGTGCTTATGTCTTGCCTGCATGGGGTGAGATTCTGTGACAAGTTTCATGCTGATTCCACAAATACGTTCTAACCTAACATGACCTACTAGCCCGGTTTCTGTGGGGTAATTGAAACATTTTTATTTTAGGGGTTCAGGATTGAAAGCCCGACACGGAAATTGGGGTGGGGGGGGAGGGAGGGCGCCTAGGGGGGCTCGAGTCCCAATAATTGTGATAATAAAGATATATTTTTCTCTTGAAAATTGAAAGTGAGCGCAAATTCTAGTATCGGCAACTGAGTGGTTGTAAAGACGTTGTATCCATTCAACTGTGCATAAAAGGCTGATCATAGCTCAATAATTGTTCTATGGGACTTGTCTATTGGAGGTAAATAGAAGTTCATGGGCAAATTTAGCGCAAACGCCTCAACTCAGTATCAAAGTCTACTCAAACGTAAATCGGTAGCTGTTAGCTAGTCACCAAACGTTATCATTTCATTCTCTGAACGTTGTTAGGCCTTTTCACGTAAGCCCCCCCCCCCCCAATATTTTTGACCTTGCCACGTGCCTGTGGGGAACTCCCATATTTTGGGTCGATTTAGGGATTGTCGTCGTATCTTTTAGGGGTTAAAATCACGGGTTTTGTCTCTTACGAGTGATCTTGATCTGCAACAAAAAGCTGTATTTCCATTTTGATCAAAGACGGAAATTTCTTGATGGGTATCTTTAGCTTTCAGGGTAAAAAACTTGTTTGAGCCACGCCCTGTGGTAACTTTTAGGGTGAAAGTCAAAATTGCCGACGATTATTAGAGTCCTTGGGCTAAAATTTTTGTGGGAAGTCCTCCTACCCCTACTGAGAATAAGTCCTCGATTTTTATTGTGAGTGACAATATAACTACTGTAAAGTACCCTTGGGTATAAAAACTAATTACCGGTTCGAATTTCCAAAACTTTTCACTGTCGACTGGGACGGTGTCATGAATGGAACACGCCAAACTATCGGTGTTACCAGAAGTCTCCTTTGCTTTAGTCGAATGCAACCCGCCATTCCACCTCAGGAGGTGACAAAAAAATTCCTGGAAACTTTGGATTCTAATCTGAATTCAGGCAATTTTGGTCGAATGCATTCTCGAACCTAGAGCTCCCCGGCTCGTAACCTCGAGCAGACGAGCCGGGGAGTTCTGGGTACGAGAATGGGTCGAATGGAAAGCGCCCCTGGGATTTTGATCTGACTGGATAGATGAGCAGACCGGAAAATCTCCCCTTCCGACAAAATTTGCCGTGATTTTCTTTACTTGTGGGTTACCTGTGGTACGGCGGGCGCGCGCCATTTCAAATCGAAGCATGCGCGGGAGGTTCGACGAAAGGAAGAACATGGCGGCGGCCTCTCTGTTTTCAGAATTTTTTTCTATCTAAATAGCCAATAATTCGAGATGAACGAAGTTATCAAGAACACTCATGCATTTGTGGATGTTTTGTGTATGGCTAGAGGGGAAGCAGTTCAAAATTGGGATGAAGGGACATTCGACAGAGCATACAAATGGGCACGCTACTTTGAAGAGGTTCGGTATGGAGTCTGATAAAATTAATGAAGTTTTTCAATAGTTTGTCAGGAAAACATTCCCTCGGCCGCATGTTTATATATACATGCGAATCCTTGAATTTTGGTCCTCTCTGTCACGAAACTGCAGGACTTGATGTAGAACTCTGTGTGCAATGGTCTAGTACTCTACCAACCACACAGTCAGTAAGTTACTGTACTCAAATCTAACTGGCAGCAATTTTTTTTATATGCAGGTACAATTTTCATTTTTCAGGCTGCATGTGTTCTTATGTATAAGGTGCCTTCTTGATCCACTTGTTCTTTGCAAGTTTTTATTATGCTTTGCCCAAGGGCCGGGAAATCCTCAGAGTGAGGCTCCAATAGGCCATTTGCACTAACGAGGTCACGTGACCCAAATCCCATACATTCTGGATAAAATCTTGAAAATTCAAGGTGCTGCCATTTGCTCCAGGTTAGAGATTTTAAGCTGAAACTTGAGTTTCTGATTAATATCAGTTGGTTATTTGTATTTCTGGAATTGATTGTGACAAACCATCTCGTTAAGGGGTAGTTGGGGTCACGTGACCCAGTTAGTGCAAATGGCCCATTATGAGGTTCCCTGGTCAGCGTGGTGGGTTAGTAAGTTGTAAGCCCTGCACTGAGGATGGGCAACTTCCGACGTCCTCGTGGTTCTTTAACACCCCTCTGGTTCAGGTTAGTGTAGTGCATGTGAGAGATGGGACCTACTGTTTAACGTCCTTATCTGAGAAGACGCGAAGGTCTAACCATTTGCAGATTAGAGCAAAGGCAGCACCTCCTCAGTTATTAAGAAAAGACCCTGAGTGTTGGTCTGGCCAGGGTTTGAACTCCCAGCCCGGTGCTCTACCACTGTGCTAACCAGTCTCCTGTCCTATTTTTTATTGACAGGTCTATAACAAGCTGAAGTTAAAACCATCATTGGCTGAGAAACTAGACAAATACATCAGCAACTTTAACAAGACAGGGACATTCTTTCTTGGCAATCTCGAGTTAACATTTGAGGGACTCCAACATTCAAGGCAAATATTACGGCAGTTTCTTCTGCAAAATCCTCATATTACCAGCAACCAGTTTCAGTTTGTGGGGAAATTATATGGAACTCAAATTGGATACCCTCCTGGTGGGAGTGAATCAGCTAGGGAGCTTTCTATGGATCTGATCAAATGCAACCAGCTTAGAGGCTTATCAAGTGTTTTGGCCACTATGAGAGACAAGTTATCTGAGGACATGAATAGAGCGGAGGCGAACCAGACAGGGATTAATAGAGACAATACCTGCAATGAACATCAACAATCAAGTGATCAAAAGACACATCATTGTCAAGCCAAATTATGTTTTGGACAAGAAGCAGTCAGTGCTCAAATGTTGGTATTTTGTCAGCTGCACAGCTACTTTTCCAATATGTTCACCATCATTTGACTTACTCAGGTAAACAAACATCAGTAAGTCTGTTTCCTCAATATTACATGACAGTTAAAAGATTATTAACCAAGGGCACAAGGTCTGTATGGGAAACATCAGACCTAGGTCTTGCTGATGGACTTACCGTCAGTTGCATCTAGCCGTCTACACGCTCGACAAAAACATGTTCTGTCGGCACATGAAACTTCAAAGTTTTGACAGTTGAACTTCAAAGTTTGCCCGCCCAAGCGTGAAGCTTTGGTGGCGCTCGTGAGTGGAAAAGGGTAAAAAGTTCAGTTGATTTATTTCTTTTTGACCAGAAAAACTGTGAAGTTACCAAAATAATATTAGCTTTTTGAATGTTTGTTATTGAAACGAAAGCGCGGACTTGAATATTGTGACAAAAACGTTCAAGTTTGGCCGTCAAAACATCGAAGTTTCACTGTCAAAACTTTGAAGTTTCTCGTGCCGACAGAACATGTTTTTGACGTGTGTGTAGACAGGTAGCTGCAACCGACGGTAAGTGATAGAAAGGTCTGTACAAAAAGACTTCAGTCTGATATTTCCAGTACAGACCTCATGCTTTGTTAATAATCTCTTAGCGGGTGGACAATACACAAAATACAGCCTGTTCACCAGCAAATAAGATCACAGGAAATTGTCAAGTCATATAATAAAAATGCTTATTGCACTGCTTGAATGATAATAGATCATGGGCAGATGATGCCTAGCCTAGATAGGATAGACCTTGTTGTCTGCACTGCACTGCACTGTATTATCATACTCAGAGAAAAATGTATACTGGGTAGGGTAAATGACTAGATAATGCTATACATTGTCTCTGAGAATGTCTTAGGTGATAAAAACTCTGGCAACAAACTCTATCTATCTATCACTCTATCTCTGTATTCTATACCCTGATTTCAGCTGACAAGCTGACATTGTTGTTTTTGGCTCATTTGCATAAGCTTAAATGATTTCAGGATGTTGTATTTTTGAAGGAGTGCTAAATGCGTATTTTTTATATGATTCCAGTTTTAAATTCAGCCCATTGTCTGGTTTAATGAAACTGCAAAGTTTAGTTTACTGACTGTTGTGATGGTTTTGATCATGCATTTCTATGAAGAAACATTATAGGCCATTAATGGCGATTCCAGCTTTGACGCATGTGCTCACTGCATGTCGGTAGACATTTGTCCAACAAACTGTTAAAAAAGCGCATGCTGCATTCTGGTTTGACATGGCTTGGGCATTTCTGAATAAAGAAAAGCCCATTTTTCCCAAACATTGCAGTTTTGCTAATACTAAGCTCCATTTCCAGCATTCAATTAGCTGAGTGTTCAATTTCTTCTCCTACAGGGAAGGATGAGAGATCACTTTGTGACAGGCTCAATATTCTCAGTGAACAAGAAAATGGTTTAAGGATCATCACTGCCTGCCTGGTTACCATCCCAGATCCCAACATCAAGCTGCATTCACAGGCTGATCAAGTACAACAGTTCATCCTCAGATGGATACTAGGTATTAATTAATGTAATCATTCACTCTTGACCCATTCCTGAAAGTCATCCAGGGACTGGTGCTGAAATTTGGCCCCTCTCTACACCGCAGCCAAACATACTATGCATGTGCAGCTTCTCACTTCTGGTCCAGGTCTTTCCTGACACCTTGCGCGAAATTCAAAAACACAACGTAAGCTTCGAAATCCCAGAAAAGTTAGGTTTTTAGTTCTACAACAACATATCTTTTGCACCTCTGCACCCATGGCGAAAATGAGAGTTGAAGTTGGAGGATTAGAATATGGTCATTTTCTTTGAAAAGTGACTACCATCAAAATGACCAAGAAGACAAAGATTTGACCTGCTTATAGTTTTAATTTTGGATGGACATTGTCTGGAAATGGGCTCATATTTTTAACCCTGACTACTGATTATTCTCATTAAGTCACTATAAAATATGATTGACCATCCTGGTGTATTTATTTATTTTAGACTTCTCATCCTCTGAGGGCACAGTGCCACTATATTTTGGAATCTTCCTCCAACAACATTGTGTGAACTATCATCTAGATACAGTAGTATTTACAAGCTGTATCTCAGTTACCTGGTAAGCTGGGCCAACCATATGATGCCTGTTATCAACTGTCAATCATCAGCAAATGGCAAAGAAGAAACAGAGGGAAAATTGTACCAATGGAGGTATGATGTTGTGAAGTACCTAGTAATAACAACAGGGGGTTAAGACCCTACTATTTGAGGATCCCCCCCCCCCAGTAATTTCCAAGGTTTAGCTAGACCCCCTCACCTGGAATCTTGCAGGGTCCTCAATAATATAATAATTGATCGATTTGAAAACAAAATAAAAAGGAAAGGCTCCCAGCTCCTGGTTGATGGGCCTGAAATTGTCAGTTGGCAAATAGATTTGATATTGTGCTTTCTATCTTCTCTCCTAGATATTGTGATAGTACAGATCAGTCAACAGTTGAGCATGGTGGAACAGAATCAAGCGATAATAGCAGAGGATTTCAGGCATTGCTTTCCCACTTTAGATCTCTCACTAGTTGCTCTGCTCATGTAAGTGAACATTGTAACAGAGTTTTAGAGTCACAGATGCATGAACAAGACAAGGCAATTAGGACACAAAAACGTAATTTGCGTACCGGAAAACTTAAAATAAATATTTGGCACGATATCCAGCAAAAACTTGTGAGTTGTGAAAATTTGTGATGCAGCAGAAAAGAATCCATAAAATACAGCATTGGGCAGTCACAAAAAACTGCACCCCCCTGTTAAGGACCTCTGGAATTCCAGGTTGGTGGTCCAGGAGCAGCCTGGGATACTGGGTTTGGTACATAGGGTACCTGAGTTGAAATCCAGGTGGGTATTTCTAAAATATGGAATTTCAGGTTGGGTGAACATAAATTCATGAAGAAATTCACTGGAATTTCAGGGACAACTAAAACATCCCAGGGTGAAACTGTGGTCCTTGACAGGGGGTGCAGATTTTTCTTTGCAACTGCCCATTGTAGGAGGAGTTACTGTCAATAAAACAAATAACTGTTATCCCATAAGAGCTTTGTTGTTGCTGTACAGACCCTTCCTTGGGGTGGGAGAATCCAAGTGTTCGAGAGAGAGTAGGACCTATAAAGTCACCTACAAAGAACCCAAGGAATTCCACATTTACTTACAGTAAATGTGTAGTTCCAAAAATATCCATACCCCCCTAACGGAAGGGTGTTGGAAAGTGACCCCCCCCCCCCCCCCCCCCTCTGGAATTTCCGAAGAAAATACAGTATTTGAAGATCAGGTAAATTGATCCCTTCCGTGGGGGGTGGGGGTGGGGGGTATGGATAATTTCTGGAAACACACAAAGACAAATTATATTTTTGAAGTTGATATTACATGTATTTCAAACTGCAAAAAAACCTCATCCATACCTGTCACACAGATGCCAATCATTGGACCCATAATGCATTGCTTCCTCACCATTTTTGATATCAGAGACTCAATAAAATATGTTCAGGTTATGGTAGAATTCCTATGCATTAAGTCAGAGTTTCAGATGCAATGAATCATGTGAACAAAAACATAGCAATGCATTATGGGCAGGATGAGATACATCCTCAGGGGTGTCAAATGGCAAAATTCCCTGCAATTCTGTCAGGAGAAATACAGTAAATGTATGGTAGTCATTGCTGCGAGGCCCTCAGGCCGAGCAGCGACACTAATCTTTGTTCCCAGGCATTTTCAAATTTGCCTTTCTTCCCGCCGCTGTTTGTTCCCGCTGTTCACGGGACATCCCGCCAGTCCCGCGGCAAGAATATATATCCGTGAGCTTTGGTGCGCTCGGTTTGTCGGAGCCACAGCCTCGCTTCCATGCATCACCTTGTGTGTAACCAAAAGATAGTTTCAGAGGATATCCTGGCTGGAATTTTTACTTCTAAGGATGGAGCACTTAGCGGATATTTTATTGGCTGTTTGTTTTTCAAGGCTTCCTCCGAGAATCAACTTTTGCAAGCTCTCTACAGTTTTACCACAGGCAGACCAGACTAAATATCAGTGGATTGAGTATATATCGTAAATAAAAGTCTCTTCGCTTCATAATGTCTCTTGTTTACTGTATTTGGTGGAGGTGATGAAATTACTTGAAATCCGATGAAACTCTCATAATTCTCGATATGACTTACTTGCGTTGCCATTTGGGTGAGTTTTAGGTCCATTCCAGCGGGGTTAAGGGAAACCCCGCTGGAATGGACCTAAAACTCACCCAAATGGCAACGCAAGTAAGTCATATCGAGAATTATGAGAGTTTCATCGGATTTCAAGTAATTTCATCACCTCCACCAAATACAGTAAACAAGAGACATTATGAAGCGAAGAGACTTTTATTTACGATATATACTCAATCCACTGATATTTAGTCTGGTCTGCCTGTGGGCTTACTTTAAAGTTTAGGGCCGTTCCACAACTGTTTAAAACTTCATAAAAGTTCTGTTTGGGTGATAGTTTAAGGCCTCTCTTAGCTCAGATCTTTTTTAGTCAAAGCACTGGACTGGGGTCAAAGAAACAGGCTAGGAAATATTGATAGTTTATTCATTATTATGAACCATGAAAAAGTCACAAATGTGTCACATTTTTTTTCTGTACCCCCATATTTTTAAGGCCTCTCTTAGCTCAGATCTTTTTTAGTCAAAGCACTGGACTGGGGTCAAAGACACAGGCTAGGAAATATTGATAGTTTATTCATTATTATCATGAACCATGAAAAAGTCACAAATGTGCTATCACATTTTCTTCTGTACCCCCAAATTCTTCAGAGGCAGGAGCTCGAAGGTTGAAATAATTATTTGGGGTCAAGGCCTGAAAACGCTAAATTCTTGGGGGTGACTGCTAAATTCTTGGGGGTGACTGCTGATGTGATGGTAAGCATACATTAACTAATTATTACATTTACATGTAGGTCATAACCCAGGGGTACAAATTTTTATAGGAGGGCCTAATGATAATTCCCGGCGTGTTCATTAATCAATAAGAATTGATAGCGAAAATCCAATTGATAACAATCATTAGTATAAACCAACTAATGGTCTATTACAAATCCTGCATTCTGATTGGCTGAGCTACTAATGGTCTATTAGTGATAGACCGTACCTAGCAAAACCACCACCTTTCTTTGCAAGAAAACTTGAATATTTCAACATAAAATAATGGAATTCATTGCCAAAACCGACCAAACTAGTTGGTTTATACTAAAACAATTAGACCTCTCGTCCTCATGTGCTATGATATCAATAGACCATTCGGCCTTCGGCCTCATGGTCTATTCATCATAGCACATTCGGCCTCAAGGTCTAATTGTTAAATAATAATTACTTGGTATCGAGTGTATCAGCTAATTGATAATCATTGATACTCAAAATTTTTTCAGCCAATCAACTTATCAATTATTAACGATTGTATAGTGTGAGTACATTCTAGGCTCCATGCTATGTTCCTTATTGTTATCTTAACTGTGTATACTGGTAGATATGAAATAGCTATATCATGAAGGCGAATGCAAATAAACAAATGTGTCCTTGTCATGTTGTTAAATTCACGTTTAATGGTGCCTGAAATTTGTGTTGGGGATATGGATCTCACTAAGGCCTGTTGTAAACATTGAGCCTATGCAGTACCAAACCAAACAGTTATACGAAACATTGAGCAACCGAAAATTGATATTAATTGATGAAATCAATATAATCGATAGCATTGATTGAGAAATCGATTACTCACAGAGATCCCCCTTATAGATTTTAATCAATTTTTGATATAATTTCTTAATTTTGTCGGGTATCTATCAATATTGATTATCTATTTTAACAATTGAACATGCCGGGGATGATAAACAATTATTGGATTAGGTTTTTGTGATATCCAGAATAAACAATGTCGAGAGAGGTGGACTCAGTCGAGGCCATAAGGCCTTTGATGGAAGGGCGTGAAACCCTTTTATTCATGTGTGTTTTCATTGCTGTAGGTAGGTTAACTTACTTTCTCTTTCTTAATCCTCCCTTTATTCCTCCCTAATTACATATTTTTATTTTATATTTTACAGCTGTGCATCACTTTCAATGAATGCAAGAAAAAAAACTTGATATGGATATTTTCTTGAACCACACAATGTTAATTATCCATAAGACAAGCAACGAAAGTGCAATCAAAAGAAGAAACTGCTCACATTGAACTACAGCATTATACAATGTCTACAAATGACCTTACAAAAAGGCCATGGTGCTGCTGACATGGACTAATAAACTGTCAACACAAATGGCATGCCTGAGTACATTAACTTCATGTTTAAAGGAAAGCAAAATTGAATGTGACCAAATCTCCTTACTCTTCAAAGACCGGTAAATCCTGGTTGTCCTTTCCAAACAACATTTAACCAGAAATGGAATTCCAAAGTGAATTCTATACCAACCATAGAAAGAGCAATTCTGTTATAACCTTGACAATCTTATATTTTCATTCAAAACCATAATTCATCATACGTGTACAGTAAAGGGCAAATATAAGAAAGAAGCAGACATTTAGAAACTATTACACCACTTTTTATTTATTTTAGATACTATTAATTTTTATAAGAATCATGTAATAAAAATGTAAGAATTGTTTTGCATATTGGGCAACATATATACCCCAGGGATGGGCGGCATTTGGAAATTCTGGACGGAAGGGGGGGGGGGGGTGGCTTTCATGCTCGGAATTCTGCCTGAAAGCTAGGTTAACCTCAGAAATTCTGTACTGGGGGGTAAGCTATTGTTGAAATTCTGGGCGGGGGGGTTTGGCAAAAACTAGTGCCGCCCATGGTGGGTTCCAGAAAATATCCATACCCCCTCCCCTTCCCCCTCCCCCAACGGAAGAGTGTTGAAAAGTGACCCCCACCCCTCTGGAATTTCCAAGGAAAAAATACAGTATTTGTATGGAAATGATTAAGTAAATTCACCCCCCCCCAGTTATTCCTCGCAGCACTTCACTTTCTTTTAGAAACTTCTAGTCTTAATTTTTTCCTGGGGGTAGCGAAAAATATTAGACATCCCTGGATCCTTTTCGATCTCAGGCAAAATACAAAGGTAATGTGTGGTTCCCCTTTTCAACACCCTTCTGTACGTGAGGGTGGGGGATGGATATTTTCAGGAACCATGCAATGAGAAAATTCAGGGAAGAAAAGTGGGGAAAATACAGTAAATCTCTAGTGGAAAATTATCTGGGGAAAAGTTCCCAAGAAGTTGAGGTTTCAAGACTAAAATTTTGCTTCATTCGACTCATATTATGTTGACTTTATATCCCCCATGCCCATTTCTTGCATTTTTGAGGTTGCAGGCTAGCATTGTTGGTACCCCCTCCCCCTAAAGAAAAATTGATCCATGACTCCACTCCACCCCTCTTGAATTGTGTGGTTCCAGAAAATATCCATATCCCCCCCCCCCCCCCCAGCACAGAACCCCCCAACCCCCACCCCCACAGAAGGGTGTCGAAACCCCCCCACCCCTCTGGAATTTCTGAAGATAAATACAGTATTTGTATGGAAAAGATAAGGTAAATTGACCCCCCACCCCTCCGGAATTTCCAACCCCTCCGTGGGGGTGTGGGGAGGGGGGTGGATAATTTCTGGAACCACACATTCAAGATATTTTCAGGATCAGAATTGAGGAATTCATATAGTCGGACCATTTTAAGAGATAATGTGTAAAAAGCATTACACAACGGATTGTTGTTTGTGATAACATGCACACAAACAAAAACAATGGCATTAATAAATAGTTTGATTATTCATTAGTGAGGGTGACATCATTGATCAATAATAAAGATGTTATTAGAGATTATTATTAGGACAAAAATTTCTATTAATTATGCATCACGTGATATTCACTCATCCGGGACCTCAGTTTGCGCATGCGTATGACGCACAAGGCTGGCGCGAAAAACTTCGCTTTGTCGATTTCGAATTCATTCGCCAAAATGTGTTCTTTGAATCGCTAAAAACTAAACATTTTCCTAATTTCTCTCGCTTTTTGCCGTCCCCACTTGCGGCAGTATGAGCGAACCGGCTGTTATCAAGCCGAAAGGGTAGGTTTAATAGTGAATGTCGTGACATTTTGTATGACTTTGAAGGGCTGTGTGTAGTCGGCGTGATACGAACCATTGTGTGACTCGCTTTTGGTTTTGATTCTAAAACAGAAAGAAGCTCGATTCGATTATTTCAAAACTGCGATCGACGAAGCCTTCAGAAGTAGTCGATTCGGAAGATGAAAGCGCAAAACCGGTAAGTGTTTTATTGATCGTGTGCCATGTGATCATATTGTTGTGCCCTGTCAAAAGTGCTTTGTAAAAAGAGCGCCAAATTTCAGTGTGAAGTTGAATACGAACTCATTTAGATGATTAGAGCATGTGCAATTCCCTGCGTCTTGAATAACGCTAAAAATCATGTAAATCCGTCTGTTGTAGTGTTTCTTATTCTAAAGGATTATCTTTTAACTTAAAATGGCGGCAAGTTTTATTTATTCGATGATATTCACCCGGTGCAACCATTGTCTTGAATCGGCAGAATAATGTGATCCCCGTCTGAATACAGCGAACGATTTGATTATCTCTCGCCACGCTATGAAATTCTTTAATAGCTTCATCACAGCCTGGACTTTCGTTCTGTATTTTATATAGAGGAAACCCTCTCCTCAATGAAGCAATAACCTTTCAATGTTTGATTTGCAAGTCCTCGGAACTGATCCTTAACATAAGCAAATTTTGCTAACAGTTATGCACTAGTCAATATAAACCCCCGCACACCCCACCCCCACCCCCCTGGCCAGGGCATAGCGGGGCATCAAACAGCCCTGCCCCCAAGGACATTTTTTGTGCCGTTTCGGCTTTTCAACTATTTTTGTGCCAATGTTGAAAGACTACAAATGACCCGGGTAGGCGTGCCAAATTCGCCTTTGTCACACGGCAGCCATCTTGGATTTTCTAATACAGCGAAGCTGACAGCCCTGCCCCCAAGGACATTTTTTGTGCCGTTTCGGCTTTTCAACTATTTTTGTGCCAATGTTGAAAGACTACAAATGACCCGGGTAGGCGTGCCAAATTCGCCTTTGTCACACGGCAGCCATCTTGGATTTTCTAATACAGCGAAGCTGACATGAAAGCGAGGCCAAGCGTGTAAGCTCACCCACGTATAGTCATTTCTGTAAGAAAAAATCCAAGATGGCTGCCGTGTGACAAAGGCGAATCGCGTCAAATCCCCTGCATATGCCCCGCTATGCCCGGCTGGGGGGAGGAGGGGTGCGGGGGCTTATATTGGCTAGTCAACAATGACTAGAAGACAGAACAACAGGTGTTGCTTAGTGAAATTCACAACGATAAAAGAAAAGACCCCCGTCAAAAGAATAAGTTAAGAACTTTCAGAACCTTCAAGGTCTCCTATAATTTTGAATATTATCTTTCCCAGATTAGCAATGTCGGCCATAGGATCTCTCTAAGTAAATTAAGACTAAGTAATCATAATTTAACCATCGAGACCGGGAGACCTTTGAAACCTTACATACCCCCAGAAGAGAGGTTCTGCCCAATCTGCGAAAGGGGAATAGAAAACGAGCAGCACTTTCTTTTAGAGTGCCCCTCATATGATCATCTCAGAAATCAGTACTACCGTGACTTAAAAAATAAAACTAAAGTTGATCTAAACGTAATGACTGCGTAAAGAGCGTTTTCTTTTATTATCACCATGAATCAGAAAGAGGAAACAAACAGAATAACTGCAAAATACATTTATGCCTTTTCTTTGAATGACACAAGTCCCAAACAGGTTTTTGCTATTGCTGCTGAGCTCTGTTTGCGGGGCTAGAGAGGACAGACAAGGACCTTATTATCACCATGAATCAGAGAGGAAACAAACAGAATAACTGCATAAAAGGAATTCATGGATAATAGCATCGACCTCCTTTTTCTTCCTTTTATTTAAATTTTATTTGGACCATACCGATGTACAATCCTGTATAAGGCACCAAATAAATTTGCTTGTTGTTGTTGCATTAAGGTAGTAGTACCTATATCAACAGCGTAGACAAACTAATATATAGATTTAGCCACTGGCTAAAAGCGGAGCTCCTGGTTATAAAATTTTCTATGTGAATGAAAGGGATTCCCATGTGACCACTTCATTTCGCTCATCTGGTGGCCTAGACTACACTACCCAAGTTTGGTTCTTTTAGAGTCTTCCCTTCACGAGATGTTAATTTTTCAAGCATAGATGACGTCATCGATGACGCCATATCACGTGACCACTTCATTTCGCTCATCTGGTGGTCTAGACTACACTACCCAAGTTTGGTTGTTTTAGAGTCTTCCCTTCACGTGATATTCATTTTTTAAGCATAGATGACGTCATTGATGACGTCATATCACATGACCACTTCATTTCGCTCATCTGGTGGCCTAGACTACACTACCCAAGTTTGGTTCTTTTAGAGTCTTCCCTTCACGAGATGTTAATTTTTCAAGCATAGATGACGTCATCGATGACGTCATATCAAGTGACCACTTCATTTCGCTCATCTGGTGGTCTAGACTACACTACCCAAGTTTTGTTGTTTTAGAGTCTTCCCTTCACGTGATATTCATTTTTTAAGCATAGATGACGTCATCGATGACGTCATATCACGTGACCACTTCATTTCGCTCATCTGGTGGTCTAGACTACACTACCAAAGTTTGGTTGTTTTACAGTCTTCCCTTCACGAGATATTATTTTTTTAAGCATAGATGACGTCATCGATGACGTCACATCACGTGACCTCATTTCGCTCATCTGGTGGCCTAGACTACACTACCCAAGTTTGGTTGTTTTAGAGTCTTTCCTTCACGAGATATTGATTTTTCAAGCATAGATGACGTCGATGACGTCATATCACGTGACCACTTCATTTCGCTCACCTGGTGACCTAGACTACACTACCAAAGTAGTTTGGTTTTCTTAGAGTCTTCCCTTCACGAGATATTCATTTTTCAATCACTGATGACGTCATCGATGACGTCACATCACGTGTCCGGGTTACAGCATCCCCCTTGTGGCATAGACAAAATATCCCAAGTATATATCACCTGACCACTTGATTTTGCTCATCTGGTGACCTAGACTACACTACAAAAGTTTGGTTGTTTTAGTCTTCCCTCACAAGATATTAATTTTTCAAGCATAGATGACGTCATCGATGACGTCACATCACGTAACCACTTCATTTCGCTGATCTGATGATCTAGACTACACTATCAAAGTTTGGTTGTTTTAGAGTCTTCCCTTCACGAGATATTAATTTTTCAATCATTGATGGCGTCATCGATGACGTCACATCACGTGACCGTGTTACAGCACCCCCCTTGTGGCATAGACAAAATATCCCAAGTATGGTTGTCTTAGCATGTTCCCTTGAGGAGATATAATTTTTTCTTTGCGTACCACAGGGTTCCCATGTGTAAACGGACGGACACCGGACGGCGTACGCTGTAGGTTTAATACCAGAAAAATAAAGAAAAAATCATATCTCCCGAAGGGAAGCTTCAATAGAAGCCAAACTTGGACAACCTTTCAAAGACCAGAAGAGGAACTCTGCACCAAAGTCACGTGCCCTTTCGTCATCAATGACGTCATCAAAATGATCCATAATGCCCGTGACGTTCAAAAATCAACTCGATAGTATACTATACGTTTTTCCCTTAGGTATGGTGCTCCGCTGGAGCTCCGCTATGAAAAGACGCCACACAGTGAAAGAACATTTGTAGTCAAACTTGTATTTCAAACCTTTTGCCGAGTGTTGCTTCTGTCAAAATCTACTGCAATTTTTACCTGTGTGTTCCTTGGTGTATAGCAACTCAGCTTTGCTGAGTAAACACACTGAAACTGAAACTGTGCATACAGAATATGGCAGTTGAAAACTTGGTTCAAATTTCCTTACGCAAAAACTTGCCGTAAAAATGTCAAATCTCCATCGATGTTGCTGAAATTCACTCGGCCAACTCTCCTCCATGTTGTTTGTATCCCATGATGCAAATCAGCCTTATTAAAAACAGTATTGTCAAAGAGATTTATCAAAAGATAGATCGACTGAGATACATACTTTATTTATCAAGGGGGTTCACTTAATATCACAATGATAATAGAGCAGATTTTGTATGACTGTGAAAAGTACCGTGACAAAGTTGTTCCGCGCCGCGACTGTGACCGTACCGCGACTATGCGATTTCATTGGCGATTCCATTTACAGCAGGCCAGGTTCCGCACCGCCACCGCGCCGTACCGTGCCACTCTTCACAGTCATACGAAATCTGCTCTGTACTTATGCCTGGCTAATAATAAATCATTATTTCACAAGATGCACCCTAAGTATGACTGCTTCATTCAGTCCAATGAAATTTGAATCCACTTCAATTTCATTCCATTCAAGTATAATATAGAGAAAACATGATCACAAATGAAATGTTTTTTCTAACAGATAGAGGACAACGTGAAAGAACATGCTGATAGTGGTGGGGAAGGTGTTGACAGTGGAGGTGAACTGAATGTTGTAAAGAAGTCAAAACGGTGAGATGAGAAGAAATAAACCTTTTCGTGATTTTGAAAATACAGCGGTACCTCTGTTAAGTGGGCACCTATTAATTGACCACCCTTTATTAAGCGGCCACTTTTCAAAGTCCCAAAATAATGTATTATCACTCAGGTATGTATTTGCATACCTACATTCAGCGGCCATCCTCTATTAAGCGGCCACTTGGCTCGGTCCCGATGGTGGCCGCTTAATAGAGGACTACCACTGTAATATGTACAGGGAAGTTTGAAACAATAATATGTACAGGGAAATTTGAAAAACAGACCAAAAGTTGGGGTAGTTTTATCCAGAAATTCTCAACATGCAAGTTACCATTTTCAAGAAAATTTTCATGCAAAAATATACCATGTTTTGCAGATTTTCTTAGATGTCGCAGGAAGTTGCAAGTTTTGGCCAAAGTTGCTGGGCTGCACCAGCACACTTTTTCAGAAGCTCTGTAATCCAGAGGTTCCTGGATTAGCCTCTACTCTGAATTGTGCAATTCCAGAAAAAATCCAAACCCCTGCCATGGAGGAAATGTACTCAAAGACCCCCCAACTGTCTGGAATTTCCAAAGGAAAATACAAAATTTACAGTATGTGTATGGGGAAAAAAGATAAATTCCCTCCATGTTTGGGTATGGATTTTTTCCTGGATTTGCACATTCAGTTATTCCTCACCAGGGACCAGCCCCTGATTATAATGTGTCTGTGTTGACATCATCATCATGCATCTAATTAGCATAAATACTTGCAATTAAATGGCACTGGTTTTAGAAAGGTTAACATGCATGATCAACAACATTCAGTATACTGCAAAACTCCCTCAATTCAATATGCACAAACCCTGTTACTGTCAACCTTTTATTTCAGAAAATCTGGTAGAGCCATTCACTACAGAAGACAGGTTATTGATCTGGAGGATGATGAAAATGAAGGAAATGCCACTATACCTGAAGAGATTCCACAAACCGAAGAACCAACACACGGTATTGATCTTCCTTATGTGGAGGAACCCATGGGAGATGAAGGGGAATTGATGCCATCAGGGAACATTGCCGATTTACTGGAAAATGGCCCTGAATTGCTAGAGGAGGATGACACCACTGTGTTAATTGTTCCTGCCGAGAGCATTAAAGTGCAAGCAGTCGCAGTAGGAGAAGATGAGTTTCAAGATTTGTCAGATCTTGATGAACATGAGGAGGAGTCAGAAAGAAAGAAAAAGAAAAAGAAAAAGCATAAACAAAAAAGGGAACATGATTCAGATAGTTCTGAAGAAGAAGGTGAGATTTTTTATTGTATTGTTTATTATATTTGCAGCGACTGCTGAATTGACGTTGAGGTCAAGTTAATATATATTACCTATGTCACAGAAAAACAGACGCATTTTTATATTTCTCAAAGTTTGCCTTCAACTACATGTAAGACTGCGTTTGTGATATGTACAGTGTACAAATGTGTAGTTCCAGAAAATATCCATCCTGCCCTGATGGAAGGGATAGGAAATTCTGTAGGGATGGGGGGTCAATTTACATGATTTTTTACATACAAATACTGTACTTTTCTTTGAAAATTACAGGGGGTGGGGGGTCACTTCCCAACACCCTTCCATGCGGGGAGATGGATATTTTCTGGAACCACACAATGTATTATTAGATTATGACATACATAACAAAATTTGTTTATTTCTCTGCTCTTTCAGAAAAGTCTGAAGGGGAGGAAAGGAAAAAGAAAAAGAAAAAAGAGAAAAAGAAGAGAATCCCAGATTCTGACATCTCTATGGATGAGGATGGTAAGTTATTTCAAAAGTCTTTTCACGGAATAAAAGGGTCTTTGGAAAACCCAAGCCCCATCACAGGGCTCACAGGAGCACATGAAATTGTTACTTTTTTGAGAAAAATATTCCAGCACTTGAAATAATATTTTTAAGATTATTGCTCCTTGTTTATCTGGTGGTTGTCTTGTCTTCTTTCCTTGGGTTGAAGAGCCCTTTTCACAAATGAAATCAAGTGTTTTTCATCTCTTGTAGCCAAACTACCGGTACAGTCTTCTCCAGTCAGACTTATAGAAATACACATCAAACATCGCAAACTCTGCTTTTAGGGCATGATTCTAGAACCGTTCAGGCACTTCTTTTAGATGTTTTAGGAAAAAAGGTCCCAGATTTATAGTAAAAATTTGACAAAATGTAACCTTTGTATGCACCCCAATATGATCTCGCTGGAATATTTTGTTACAAAATGTAACAATTTCATACAGTATTTTGGCACTCATTTGGACCCACAGAACCAAATATTGCTAAAATGTTGAGATTGCACCTGCTTTGCTTGTTACAGTCTATGTATGTGTCATTTTGCAAATTATTGGTGTTTTCATTTGGGGGTTGAATCTGGAAAACTAAAACCTGATTGTATTTTCTCAATCTTGCAAAGACCATAGTCAACACTCTTTCTAAGTGAACATGAAGTATGGCATGTTTGAGCAAGACAGTAATGTAAGGTTCTTGCTTTTCCAATTCATTTCCTCAAATTCTAAAGACCAAACCCCTTAGCAATGAGCTACCAGTATTATAGTAGAAGTTTGACACTAAATAGAAAACAATGCAGGGCTTGAAATTAAGAAATAATCAAAGTCATAATTTTACGCCTTGTACCAACATTATAGGTGTAAATTCATCATAAATCTGTGAGTAAATCCACTGAGAACACTGTAGAAACTGAAAACACAGTCATTATTTTACGCCTTAGTGAAAAAAGGAAAATTTTTAGGCATATTTATGCCTGTATCGGGTGCAATTTCAAGCCCTGCAATGTGGCAGAAAAGTGGTGGCTTAGGTTTCGGGATCTGATATTTCCTGGTCTGTTCCCTTGGGTGTTTTGGGTCCAGTTTTCTGAACTTCTCTGGAATGTAACTGCAGCTACACATGCTAAATGAAATCTAAATTAGCTGGGAAAGTTCTTATATATTTGTGCTATGATGTGTGTGAGCAAGGGTCTTTAAGTCTTCAACTGTATAGCGCTATTCACTGTTTATCAACATTGCCATAATAATGCCAATGTGCCAACCATATATTAAATAGGACCCTTTGTGCTGTGAACCAATGTAGGTATCTCTGGTTTGCACATTAATAACAATGGATGACATGAGTGTGAACAGCACTATAAAAGGTTGTGAAGTGGTCTCTTACAGTTTTAGCTACTAGTTTTGATTACAAAGCCCAGTAAAAGGTCTAAGCTTTATTTCCTAAGCGTTACATGAAAAGAAAATATCCAGTGCATGCAATCCATCTACATGCATGCATTAGTACACATAATGTGCTTCATCCTGGTTAAACAGCTGACCAAAAAGCTGGCAACTTTCTACTTGTGTTTAAAAGCTTGAATAAATCTTCTTGAAAAGACCTCTACTTTTCCTTTCCTGGCTTCCTGTTCTGAAGTCTACTGAGAAATTAGTCTGTTGATGTTGTTTTAAAGTGCATTTCTGATTTTATGAAAGGCATACATGATACAGTAACTTTTAGAATAATTGTTGTATTACACCTGAATTAGCAAGCAAGTGCTGGCATTAAATTGAGTTTATCTTTATCAGCATCCATTGGACATTAAGTTCTACATATTGCTGAAAATGGCACTTTGCCTATGTGAGTTAGACCGCAAGCAGTGTGTTCTTTGGCAAGCATTTCTGAGTTGCAATAATCCATTTTTTTTAAAAAGATTCACAACTTACAAAGAAGTACTCCCTGTAGTGCTACAACAGGATGCTGTCATATTTCTTTGTTGGTTCCGTCATTTTGTGCAAAATCAAACTGATGGAGAAATGTCTTGAATAGTCTGTCTTTTGAACAGTTAGAGTACTTCATTTATTATTTAAGCTATTTTGAGTTACAAGCATACCTAAATGCACTATATTCCTTTTTTTGTGGATGTGTAGCAGGTCTTGTGCTATTGCAATATGCCCCGGCCATAAATGTAATTGCAATAAATGTAACTAAAAGACTCTGAAGGTACTGAAACTCTGAAGCAGGAAGGTAAACCAGGACCTTTTGCTGGTTATAGATCTTAAATTGGGAGAACTGGACAAACAAGCAGCGTATTTAAAAGCCATAGCAGCTGTTGAGAAACAAGGGCTGAGTCTAAGACAAGCTGCCAAAAAGTGGAACTTGTCAAAATCATCCATACATGATAGACTTTCTGGAAAACAAAGACATCAAAGTCGAGGGCCGCCCTCTGCATTGACGCCTAAAGAAGAAGAGAGCATTGTAAACTGGATAAAAGAGATGTCCCACAAGGGATCTCCTGTTACCAAACAAGAACTTTTAGCAAGGGTAAAGACAATGGATACCAATAAAGGCACACAAAGATTCAGAAATGCCCTGCCAGGCAATAAATGGTACAGACTCTTTTTAAAGAGACATGCTAATGTTAAAGTGAACAATGCATGTCCTGCCATCCTGGTATGGAAAGATCTAACAACTGTGCAAAAAGGGACACCATCCATGTTAGGAGCCAAGCTACCACATGTACCAGGAACTAGACCCACATAAATACCGACATAAATGATCTAACAATGTCCCTCTAAAATAAAACTTATTAACGCTCCCCCTTAAACAGCCTGTGTCAGCTGCCATTTTGACAGCATAGCAACATACCTAGTCAGAAAAAGCATCCATTTCCATCGGCTGATTGAGAGAATATAGAGCAATGTTCTGTATTGAATTTTGTAAATAAAATCTGAAACTTTGTTTGAAGATGTTTATGAAGAGATTTCTACACATAATTTAACTTCTAATAACGAACGAAAACAATAACAAAGTAGTGGCTAACACATGCTCTTTAAGCTGAGAAGTTGGTATCGAATGCTCCCTGTCCAAAAAAGCCTCCTCCCCCATCACCAGATAATTATAATGTGCTCTCTATAACAATTGTACCGTGCAACTGTACCATTATGGATTTGTAGACTTATCTGCAGACAGACTTGATAGTCTGCTAAAGCCTTACCACTTACATTTAAATAAACCGTATTAAGTGCAGTGTGTACGTTTAAGTTTAGAATAAACACCCCTGCAGCTCATGTTTTAAATCTGATACAACACGGCTGCTCATGTTTTAAACATCACTTAGAGACCCCTCTCTGATTTCTTAATTTATTGAATGCCCCAGGCGTTTACCCTAAATACTTAGCATTGACATGTTTCACCTTTCATGGGAAAATTAGAAGTTACAAATATGTGTCTACTGCTACTTTGTTAAGTGCTACTTTGTTCATCTAGTAAACGATTTACTGCAAGATATATAAATTATACAAAAGTAATGTTATTTAAATAAATTATTGTGAAGAAATGTATAGCACTTTGTCTTGTGGTAAGGTAGAAAATTCGTGAAACACTGTTTATTAAATAGTTAATTTTGTTTGGGAAAAACACAAAGAACCTTCTTGTAGACTGTTTACAAAAATATTATTTACTAAAACTGCGGTTTTGCTTTAATAATGGGCTGTTCCCCAAAAATAGCCATACCCCCTATCGAGGAACATCCCCTACAATTCTGAATTATTTCTGGTATCTTGTCCTGATGAACTCAGAACGTTTTCATAGGATATAACGTTTTGTTCTATGATCGTTTCGCTTATTTAATGTGAATATGAAAACAAAATTGTAAATGCAACTATAATCTCAATGACAAATAAAAACCAGGGGCAGGTTCCTGAAAAGTTGGATAAAGTTATCCATGGATAAAAGTTATCTGTTGTATAGGACTTGTTCAGGATTTATCCGTTGGATAGGCGTTTATCTACAGATAACTCTTAACTGACTTCTAGGAACCGGCCCCAGGTCAACATCACATGAAACGACCAATTTGCCGAATAACAAGATGGTGAAGGGGTTTTCCGCCACTTCTGGCCGTGAATATGGAAAGACCTACTCCAGTTCCTAAGATCGCGGTAATTTTGGACAATCTTAGGCAATCTTACCACCTGGGCTAGGCCTTGATTGAAACCATGTGCAATCTCGGGCGATCTTAGGATCTATGAAAATTGAAAGTCAGAAGCAGCATGTTCTAGCAAAAAAACGGACGTCCCAGGAATTGCGTGATTCTCAGGATCTTGATGATGTATCTGATTGGTTAATTTCGTTGTTTCATTGTAGCCCACACGTTCGTTTAATTTTGTTGATTCATTGTAGCCCACACATGATAGAGCTCATTTCAGAGCTCATTAAGAAATCAGAATCCATTTTCCAGATCCTGAGAAACACGCAATTGCTGTGCACGCTTGGAAGTCGGCGTTCAGTTCTTTTCTCCCGCAATTAGTGTTGGAGTGTAGGGAGAAAAGACGGCTGAAATTCAGGCTCAATGGATCTTTGATATGAGAACGATATCCATCGTCTGATTTCAGTTGACCAGTCAATATACTTGGTATGGGGTGTCCTGACTAGTCAATACCTTTTTTTTGTAATTGCTCTACACCTGTGGAAATTCCAGGCGCCTGTACAACCCCTGTGGAAATTCCTCATTCTCTTGTGGCCTTTGGAAACTCCACAGTTGCAACTGAATACCCTGTGGACAATCTGAGGTAAAATGAATGGCCCTGTGGAAATTCCAGGGTCAAAATCAACAAACCCTTTGGATATTCCAAGGGAAAACACAACGGCCCCTGTGAAAATTACAGGTTCCTCGATTAGGGGGGTACAAATATAATATGGAACAGTCCAATACTAGGTTAGATGTGTACTGGTTAGTCGATATGCAGTTAGATAGTCTATGTTGACCGGTCAAGGTGATGTCTGTTGATCCGGTGATGTCTGTTGATGTACTTGGTTAGATGGTGTATATTGATGAATCAATATCTGTGTGTCAGAAGGTTTCTGATGTTTGTTTAGGTCTTCCTAAGAGAATCACGTGTACTGCTTGTGGTCGTCACGTCAACCCATCCCACGGCAAGGTTCTGAGGCATCCTCTACTAAACGTGCTGGTCTGCAAGGTAAGGCATAGGGTGTAGATAGGGGGTATAAAAGGGGGGTCGTTCTATAAAAGAGCAGGAGCAGAGAAGGCATAGTCCTGTAGCAGAACGTTCTATTCGTAAACGTTTGTGATCGGTAAACCAATACCTTGAAAGGGTGGCGGCTCGCACCCCCCCCCCCCCCCCACCTTCTGCCCCTTCCCCCTAAATCTGCCCCATGCCGGCAAAGTGGCAACACTGGCAATGGTTCTTGTGGCAATGTCTTTGATTGTGATAGGAGCGCAAAACATAAAGCCCAACTTTCGTTTTAGGCTTTGCGCTTTACGTTTTGGTTTCCCGGTCACAAACGATTATCAGAATAACGTTCTGCTGCAGGACGTGAAAGCCTTGCTAAAACAGAAGCAATATTATAGCAAAGGTCTCCTGTAAAACGTGTTCTCCTGCCATTTTGAAGCACGTCCCGACAGCAAATCTTGTCAAAGGTGCACCGCGATCAAAGTCAAGCACATCAAAGTTCAAAACCAATTAATAAAAGCCATTAAAAACGTTTCCCGACTCCTTCCCCATCGGGCAATGCAGGGGAATACTGGCCCTAAAGTGCCGCCTCTATGCGCCAGTTATCTAAATGTCTTTGTTCTTTCATCCTTAGAAATGTAACCAGTACTACAACTCGGGCCCCTTCACAAGAGACGAATACGGAATAGAGGAACAATGCCGGTGGTGTGGTGATGGTGGGGCACTAATCTGCTGTGACAAATGTGAAAAGGCGTTCTGTCAACCTTGTATCAAACGAAACTGTGGCAAACAATATCTAAAGAAATTAATGAGCGCCCCTGATGATTATAAATGGAACTGTTTCGCATGTACGCACGATGCACCTATCATCGACATCAAGAAACGTCAAAAGAGATGCAACTATGTGATGGACATTTTGGATGGGTTGAAATCTCGTAAAGCGCCGTTTAAAAGTAAGAAAGGGCTGCCCGTTAGTGGTCCAACAACGTCGGAAAGACGAAGTAGGTTGAATTCACTCAGTGAAGGAATGGGGATAAAGATAGAAGGACTATCGACGCCTGAAAAAAGCCCAACCAAGAAGACATTTTCGAAAGAAATAGAACCTCCTCCAACTCTTTTTGAGGATGCAAATAAGGAAACTGGAACTGGTGAAGAAGCCAGCGAAAAGGCTGATGGTTCGAATGAGAAATCGGGCGATGAAAAGGCATTAAAGGAGGGGGATAAAAATGCATCAAAGGAAGTCACTTCTGGAGAACTTGCGAAACACAGACCCTCAAGGGACTCAGGTGATTCAAATGAGTCCCTTAGAAGATCAACCAGAAATAAAAGCACAGAGAAGGAAGGCAAAGAAGCTGAAGCTGATGCTGCAAACGATGACGATGAGGATAATGGGGGTGTAAATGAGGACGAGCCGTTTTCTAGTGTATTAGAAAGGGTTAGTAAAATGTCAAAAAATGATATTCACGAGGCACCAAAAGAGAAAGAGCAAGAAAATGTCGACGAGAAAGATTCTTCGCATGATGAACGTCCGAGAAGATCTCTTAGAAGCAAGGAAGTCCGAGGGTTAAAGAGTGACGGTAGTAGCTCTGAAGCTCAAAAGAGCAAAAAAGAACCCAAAGGAAAAGGGAAAAAGAGTGGAAAGGATTCTAAAGAGGAAGACAAAAGTAAATTGAAAGGTGAAGGAAGTGTCAAAGGGAAGAACAAGTCTAAATCTAGAGAAGCTAAGAAATCAAGTGAAGAAGAAGAGGATGAAGAAACTCAGACTCGAAGTAGGAGACAAAATAAAGAATTTAATGCAAAGGTAAAGGAAGAACGGAGAAGCACTTCTGTTGATGGGACCTCGTCAGATGAGCTTCCACTGAGGAGGACAACTCGAGTTACTGCTGAAAACATTAAAAAGGAAAGAAGTAGCAGCGACGAGAGCAAAGCGAAAGGGGAGTCCTCGAAAGGAGCGCAAAATAAGGTAAAGGAGAAGAAGAAAGAAGTCGTAGTTATTGATGTGGATTCGTCGAGTGAGGAGGGTAGCAAAAGAACTACAAGAAAGCACTTAAAAGGTAAACACAATAAGGAGGTAAAGAAGGAACAGTTAAGCGAAAGTGACGAACTAAGCGAATCTTCGGATAGTGAGACACAAAAGAAGAAACGCGGTAAGAGGGAACAAAAAAGAGGCGTCAAGCAAAATCGGATAGTGATGATTCTTCAGAAAGTGAACCGCGAAAGCGGAAAACCCACAAGAAAGATCAGAAGAAGAAAAGAAAGCATAAGGCTAAATCGGAAAGTGAAGATTCCGATAGTTCTACAGATGAAAACAGAATATCAGCTTTGAAAGTGAGATTCACAGGAAAGGCTCTCCGACCACTAAGGACGAGAAACACTGACTCAAATGATTCTAGTATTTCTAGGGGTAAAAATAAAAAGGGTAATAAAATTTCGATAAAGAAGGAAAAGAAATTAGCAGAGGACAGTTCTGAATCTGATGGTGATTTTGTGTCGAAAAGGAAAGGCGCAGGAAGGAACAAGTCCTCAAAGAAGAGTAATCGAGTTTCGGATTCCGAGGAAGAGGAGAACAGTGACCGAGGAACGCGACGCGGGAAGTCGCGGAAAAAAGTCATGAGTCAGAAAAACACAAGGAAAAGACCTAGACCCGTGTCGAGTAGTGGTTCGGAGGAATCCAACAGCGTGTCGGAAGAGTCTTCGGAAGAATCTGAATCTGAGTCGTCGGAAGAATCGAGCGATGATACGAAGAAAAAACGGATGCAAAAGAAGAGCAAAAAGAGAGTATCGTCGGATGAGTCTGATAGCGATGACCTGCCAAGGAAGAAGAAGAAGAAAAAGAATGCCCAGAAGACGACGCCAAAAAGAAGACGAACAAGAGCGAGCCAGAGCTCGGATGAAGAAAGCGAGGAAGAAGATCAAGACAGTTCTGACTCGGACTCCGAAGTAGACACTACACCAAAACGGCGTGTTAAGAGAAATCAAAAGAAGGTTAAAGTAGAAGCAAAAGGTAAAAAGGGTAAAGGAAAGGGGAAGGGGAAGGGGAAGAGAAAAAGGGTCCGTGATCTTTCTGAAGATGAGAACGACGAAGAACCGGATACGCCTTCCAAGTCAAAGGGACGTAAAAAGATCCGTAAACTTATAACGGACGAAAAGCTTGGCGAAGAGACGCGAAAAGCGCGTAGGCTTGAAGAAGAGCGAAGGCAGAGATTGTTAGAAAGGACGAGGAATTCCGTTGTTGATGAGTTACCCAGTGAAGACTGGAAAGTGGATGCTGTTGTCCTCGAGGCTGATCCTGAGACTAAAAAACCCATTGCCGAGGTTAATAGGCATATTGTGGAGTATCTAAAGCCGCATCAGGTGAAAGGTGTTCAGTTTATGTACGATTGTACAGTGGAATCCATCAAGGCTGCTCAAAAGGGCGAGACGGGAGGAGGCTGCATTCTTGCACATTGTATGGGGCTTGGAAAAACACTGCAGGTGAGGATTCCCATTCGTAAGACGAGATGCTATTTGAATTTGGGCTCTACCTCCGTGTAAGAACCTGTGTATTGTTCACGAGGTGCGTCACAAAGCCACTTTTGTTTAGTAGAGCGAATCATGATGAAATAAGAACTGAACACAATGGTGTCCTCTGGGAATGGTTCTTATACGGAGGTATACCCTGAATTTGAGCGTGAACTGCGAATAGACCTCGGGTATCGCGTGGCGCTCATTTGAATAATATTTGTGTGTGATGCTTTCATATTCATATATCCTTGGGAGTATATGTATCAGGAAAAAAATGCTAAGTGGAATGCCATTTGATCTGAAATGGGAAAACTTAACACCCAAGCCGAGGAAAGGTCTCTTCACTAACCATAGTGTTTTAATAGTAGTTTTCTCTTTGAATATGAAATTACCATTTTTCAAGTATTTCACAGGCAGCAGCAGCAAAAAACAAAAAAAGGACGAGAGAAGGAAAAGAAAAAGATGAGAACAAAGATGAGAATAACCCTATCTGTTTTGAATAACAAAAAGCTTGCTCACCAGGGACCTTTTTTTTGTTTTTGCAACATTGATACTGATAGGCTGATTTTTTTCCCGCCACTTTTGGCGCGCGCGCGCGTGCGACACAGGAAGCCCACAACAAATATCTTGCTGAGCTATGAATTTGAAGACTTCGATGTCTTTCCATTTCGTTTTTCAGTGTAAACATTTCAGGAAGTTAATAATTTTATAACTTTTCTGATACAAGGTGATGGGTTATTTTCTGGTTAAAGTTAAGATAACTTGGCGTTGTTGTTTCTCAGGTGGTCACGCTGATCCATACGCTGTTCAATCACAAGGATTTGAACTTCATTACAGCCCTTGTAGTGGCACCACTCAACACCGTACTCAACTGGCAGGTCGAGTTTGAGAAATGGCTCAGCGTGGACGAAAGAATGGAGGTAGGACAAGTCATAGTACTCGTGCAAACTCGTGAAATGACTCGCCTCTCGACCGCCGACCGGTTAGCTTAGTAGAGCGTAGAAGAGCGCCGGGCTTATGTGCGGGAGGTTGGGAGTTCAAACTCCGGCCGGACCAACACTCAGGTCTTTTCTAAATAATTGAGGAGAAGGTGCTGCCTTTGTTCCAACATCTGGAAAAGGTCCCGTCTCTCACGTGCACATCATTAACCTGAACCAGAGGGACGTTAAATAACCACTATGACGCGGGAATGATGTGCTTACGACCACTTGGCAGCCACATGCGCCGTGTGATCAGCTTACGCGCTGCAAGACTGAAGAGTCGGTCTCTTTACATTTACGTTTACGTTTATATACATTTTAGTGAAATTACAAACATTTTAGACACATCACTTGTGGTATTTATGCCCAGTATCACTACAAACCATGCGATTATCTCTACGAATACATGCAGGTGAGAACAAGCTTCATGCACAAGATTTTTGTGGGACTTACACATAAACACTACTTTGGTTATGGATCCGTCTAGCTTCAAGGTCGTACCCCTGGGCATCCATGCGAGCAATGACTGAGAATGAAAAGGACATAATAATCCCCTCCCTCCCTATCCCTCTCTATCCCCTCCCCCCACACCACCCCGGTTCACCAGGATCATTCTGACCAGTACCCTCTATTTTTACCAGGTATATGTGCTGCAAGAGGTTGGCGCTAACAACTGGCGGCGTGCGGACATGCTTAAGCAATGGAGCCGTTATGGCGGGATTATGATCGTGGGATACGACATGTATCGTAATTTGTCACTGTGTAACAATGTACGGAGCAAACATCAGAAGAAGATCTTCAAGGAGACCCTCGTAGACCCTGGTAGGAATGATTCTCACGCTGACACGCACGGAAAGTGCCCCATGCCCCCAACCAGCTTCCTTCCAGGGGTTTCAATAGAGGGCGGCTACCGGCGGTAAACCGCCGTCTACTTCACTGCTGACCGCCCGCAACTTCAATATTACTTCAATATTAAAGTAAAAGAAGACATGAATATGCCAATTATCTTGCCCTCAAAACGCACAAAATTTCCCGGGGACATGCCCCCGTATCCCCCTAAAAGGCCTAGGCCTTACGCCCTCCGTATGGGACCCCGAACCCAGCCGCCTACTTACAAAACTTAGCCTGCTACTTCAAAACTTATTGAAACCCCTGCCTCCCCGACGCTTAGTTTCAGTCACTTTATTGTGACACAGCAAATACGGTACCTCATGAGCTGATTTAATGTTCTATTAGGTCCAGATTTCGTGGTGTGCGACGAAGGACATATCTTACGTAACGACACCACAGCTATCTCCAAATCCCTGAACGCCATCAAGACCAGGCGGCGAATTGTACTGACGGGTACACCGCTACAGAACAACCTCATTGAATGTAAGTAAACAGTGTTACCTTTCTTCTCCTCTTCGACGTATCGGTGTTGTGTGAGCAGCTTGTGAGTAAGGCTGCGTTTACACTTGGTTGCCCAAGCACGGGCACTAATGTGAACACACCAGTGTTTCGACTGCCCAAGCAAAAATTTGGGCACAGCACTAGTGCCCAAGTACAAGGTCCGGACCTTGTACAGGGTTCCCGTAGGTCCTTAAAGGGCACTCGCACGCTTAATATTCGTCCACCGTGGACGTAAAATAAGTATAGAATTGTAACCATAAAACACATGTACAATTGCACGTAGTAATCAAAATAATCCTCCAGATTAATAGAAAAACCTTTCAAGTGTAAGACAAATGCAATTCTAGGTTATTTTGACCTGTCATCGAGCGGATGGAATTGGATTGCGATTGGAGCTATTTTTTTTGTCAGAGACGTGGCCAGCAAGGGTGCGAGAGCCCCTTTAAGAACCTGCAAAATCAGGGATTTTAGAAATGTTCTTCTCCAGGCCTGGAAAGTCATGGAATCTTTACATTTTTCCTGAAGAAAGATTTGCGAGATGTTGAGTGTGTATATTTTAAATAAAAATATAGGAACCTGAATAAGAACTATCTTTAAATGTTCTTATGATGCGAAAAATGACATTTTTCATGACATTATGAAAGGTCATTAAAGTTTGTAAAACGTCCTTGAAAGTCCTGGAATTTTGTAGCCTGAAAACGTGGGAACCTTGTTGTACTCTGCACTGAAATGGGCTCCGTTTATGATCATTGTCCTGTCTGCACGCGTTTACCCACAAATCAATGCTGTAAATACCCACATCGACACGTGCGTAATTTATTGAATGTGAACGCAGCTGCATATCTAAAACCTAAGGTCTGCAGACAGTACCATTTCGCGCCCAGGCACTGGTGCCCGGGGACCAAGTGTGGACACAGCGTAAGTCTTCTGAAGGGACGTAAGGCCGATACGGTAGTTGCTGTAATGTATCGGCGGTCAAAGTTTAGTTATTTTACTCGCTCAATTCTGGGGTCAATCTGGCCTGCACTCTGGGTGTTATGGTGAGCGTCTCTTCTAGACTGCTTCGTGTTTTACTGAAGAGGACAAACTTGGACTACCTTCCCCCGATTAGTCTACGAACACTGGAAGGCTGACACGTAGATTATTTTTCGCCTTGCCATGCGAAACCGTTTCTGTTTGGCATTGAAAGCCGCAAGCAGCGCCAAGTTTCAAAACCAAACATACGAGGATAGATAGATGATAGATAGATACAGAGTCTAATCCTAAAGTCATGGTTTTGTCGAAGAGAATATTGAACAATTACTAACTCTCTTTTTCAGATCACTGTATGGTGAGTTTCGTCAAGCCCAATTTGTTGGGAACACGTAAGGAGTTTATGAACACGTTTGGAAATCCCATTCAGAACGGCCAGTGCGCGGACTCTACTCCAGCAGACGTCAGAATTATGAAGCAGAGATGCCACGTGCTGTTCAAGATGCTCGAGGGTTGTGTACAGGTACGGAATAGATGCAATAATTGACCGTTATCCTGCGAGATTGCGCAGAATATTGTCTGATACTTAGGCGGTGATTACATGCGACCGGTAGGAACTCAGAGTCGTCCGTGTCAGTTTACACCTGCAATTTTTGTCGCGCGAGTCGCGGCGATTTTTTATGGCTCGTACGCGTCAACTGGAAATCACTAGGTGCAACTTGGCGCGATATTTGTCGCGTTATGTCGCAGAGTTTTCAAACATGTTCGAACTCTTTGCAACTTGTTGCGATCTGAAGAAAGGTTTCTGGAATTGCAACTCGCGCGAGAAAAATCGCCGCGACAAATGCAACAAAAATCGCAAGTGTAAACCGGCCTTTAGACTGCTTAGTGTAAAAAAAATATTTATCTCATCTCGGCCGTGGTTTTGCTTGTTCTTCAGAGGCGCGACTACGCAGTGTTAACCCCGTTCTTGCCCAAGAAACATGAATATGTCGTCAAAGTTCGTTTGAGTGAATCACAGCGTAACTTGTACAAGTACTACCTCAACACCTTCGTGTACCCTGATGGCGACGTCACCAAGAGAGGTATAACAGAAACACGCCCCTCGGGCTCGCGAAACGTTGGCACGCGCGCTAAAATATGTCAATCTAGGGTTCGTACGGCTCCTGGAAAGTCGTGGATATTTTTCAATGATTTCTTGGAAACTTCTTCAGGCTTCACACGGTCCTTTAAAGTCCTGGAATTCTGAAAAAGCCATCCAAGGCCTTGAAAAGTCCTGGAATTAAGGTCATTGGAAAGTCCTTGAATTTAACATTGACTTTTAGAATGATCCGATTCTTGACTTAATTAAATTTCAAATGTCTAGATATGCTCAGTATGTTCTGTTGATTCAGCACTCGCCATCATTTTTGACAGTTTTTCAGTAATAAATCCTACTTCAAGTTGATATGTTTCTCGTTTGTTGAGTGCTTCAAGTTGGAATTTTAATGTATCGAAAGTGGTCTGTTGGAAGAAACAAAATCTAAACACATGTCTGTAAGTGTTTCAATCTTGTTTCAATCGTGTGATTTAAAAATCGTTTTGGAGGATTTTTTATTTTCTCTCCGACACTCTGGTTAGTGTGTCTCTCTTGTTTTTTTTTTTTTTTTTTCTCAAACATTGACACACAAACCTTGTCGACTAAAAAGCGTCGTTTGAAGAGACCGTAGATGCAGCATTCAGGATGCGCGCGCGACATCTGGAAAATACGTTATTTATGATGTAGAGGTATGATATCTCTTTTTTGTGAAAATTGAGGACGAGATATCATAGGAAATATTCGAAGCCTTCAGTCGGTAGATTCCACTCAAAAAGGCGATATCGCGCTTTTACGTGCTATTTTCTTAGAAGAATCTTAGATTTGAATAATCCTAAAATATTACTATAAACTCTATAAGAGTACTCGAGTGTGATTTCATAAATCCTGAATTTCAATTTTAGTCCACAAATAATGAAAGACAAAGTAGAAATAGGATCGAATGCAAAAAATGAGGCAAATCGGTTGAAACGCGACCAAGATATGGCCACCTGAATACATAATTTTCTTTAACAAATCACTGTATTTTAGACTGCGTTCAACGCAACCAAAAATTCTGTATTCAGGGGGCCATATCTCGGTCGCGTTGCAACCGATTCGCCTCATTTTTGGTGCGTAGCATTCATTTATTATGCTTTTTCCAAATCCAAGGACAAATATTGCTAAATCGAATTTTTTTTGTGACGTCATCACTTGACTTCTCTATTCCAATTTGATCATTGTATTTTTCCTCAGGTGTCGGGCTATTTTCGGACTATCAAGCCCTCATGCGAATCTGGACGCACCCTTGGTGTCTAAAACTCGAGGCTATCCGACGACAATTGCGTGCGACTTACGACGACTCGGACAGTCTAGACGACTTTGTCGTACACACGGATGAAGAGGAAGAAGAAAGCGCGTCCTCATCTAGCGAGGCAGGAAGAGACTTGAATAACGATAAAGAGAAGAAGGAAAAGGTGAAAAAAGAGAAACCTGCTCCAGCTCGACGGAAAGTATGGGATGAGTCTGGTTCTAGCTCGGACGAAGTGCAAGAGGTAAGAGGCTAGGATCCCCAGACAGGGTTCCTGCCGCTCGCTTATAAAAGTTCGGAAATCCAAGGAAAATGTCAGGAAAATTCCCTAAAGAAAAAGACACATGTGGAATAGACCTCCTCGGCTTGGGCTTGATGTTTTCCCATTTCAGATTACGTGTCATTTATTTGAATAATCTTTCTTTGTTTGGAATACTTCCATATTGATATTCATATATCCTCCGGTGCGTAGCAGAAAAAGAAGTTTCGTTTGCATTTTATAGTGGAAAATTTGGTTTTGAAGCCTAGCTGTAAGTACTTAAGTTCGAAAATCCTCTCAATCCTCTCTGTTCACTCGTTTGATTGACGGAAGCCAAACCACGGTTTGTTCATTCTCGTACCCAGAGCTCCCCGGCTCGTGTGCTCGCGGGGGAGGCTCTGGGGACATTGATGGGAGGGCCTTCGCTGATTGGCTGATTTTCAACATTGGGGCATGCGCATAAAGTTGTTTCTCTCAACGGCTCTGTATCAAATCTCGCGCATGCGTCAGTGGCTGTCACCAGAGCCTCCCCCGCGAGGAGACGAGCCGGGGAGCTCTGGGTTCGAGAATGCGGTTTGTTAGTTGAGTGAACCTACAGGAACAGTATAGGAATACTGAAACACGCTAGTAGAAAAGTGTCTTGGATGTCGCTTATTGGTCCAAAATGTCGTAATTTCAGGTTAGAAGCAGTGAAGACGAAGTTATACCCGAAAATCGGAAATCTGGTCACGGTCGTGTGACCCGTAACAGCATGCAGACCGCATACGCCTCCAGAAAACCCAAACAAGAAGGGGATGACCCCGAGGCGGGGCCTAGTGGGGTCACTGCTAATGGGGAGGTGGTCCAAGAGAATAACTTCACCACTCTGGAGGAAGCAAGGGAGGCAGAAAAAGAATGGTTAGTGAAATCTCTCACATTTTCCTGGTAAAATCCAGGTAAAACGAAGTCCAAACGGAACTTTCCGTGTAAACGACGTTTGAAATTGAACGGCCCAGGTCGTTGTTACATACAGTGGGACCACGGCCCAGGTCGTTGTTACATACAGTGGGACCACGGCCCAGGTCGTTGTTACATACAGTGGGACCACGGCCCAGGTCGTTATTACATACAGTGGGACCACGGCCCAGGTCGTTGTTACATACAGTGGGACCAAGTGGGACGTTCTTAAATTCCCGCCATTTTTGTCTTCGTGCGCGTTCAACACAGGCAGCCCGCAACATAAATATTTTGAAGATTGCGAAGTCTTCTTCCTATTTCTTTTCGGTGAGGAAATTAAAGCAATCGAATAGTTCATGGGTAAGTGCTACGTCACAACTGATATTGAAATAGCTGATTGTGCAACTGGAGGTTTAGACTACTTGCAGCCCTTTATTTGGCGATCGTCCGGTAATTAACCATTATCCTGCGAGATTGCGCAGAATATCGTCTGATACTTAGCCGACGAGGGACGAAGTCCCGAGTTGGCTAAAATCAGACGATATTCTGCAAAATCGAGCAGGATAATGGTTTTATTATTCAGCACATCGATAGCACAAAAACCCCCGAAAAAAGTGACTTTTGTGTATTATTTACGAGCTCAAAACATCACATTTTCCTCAGAGACGGATATCGCAGGATAGCTGTCATGTACAGAAGACAGCTATTGGCGTTCCAATGACCATATTTGGGCAGTGCATCGATGTGCTGAATAATAATACAAGAGAAAAGTCGCGGTCCTTGCTGCGCGCGCTTTTATTGACCTACGCGCCGTGTTTTGTAACACGAACAAGACGTGTACGTGGATAAAAGCACGCGTAGCAAAGACTTTTCTCTTGTATTTACGGACGATCGACAAATAAGGGACTGCAAGAAGTGTACTGGAGGTTAAGTCATTTTGACAGCATAGCAACATAACAACTCGGAGAAAGCATCCATTTCCATCGGCTGATTTAGAGAATATAGAGCAATTTGTTCAATTGAATTTGGTAAATCAAATCTGAAACTTTGTTTTTAGATGTTGATTTAGAGATTTCTACTCGTAACTCGTAATATCGAACGAAAACAATGACAAAGGAGTGGCTGACACGGGCTCTTTAAGCTTCAAAATCTTTCACAAGATGACGTGTTGACATTTTAACTGTAAAGTGACACTTACAATACTGGTATCAAAGGCTGACCAGTGTGAACCTGTTTTCCTCCCCTATCAGGTATGACGAATTTATCAAAGACGAAGATGAGTACAACATTGAACTCAGCGGCAAAATCGTCCTCCTCCTAGAAATCCTGGCCGATGCCGAGGCGGTGGAGGAGAAAGTCCTGGTGTTCAGTCAAAGTCTAGTGTCCCTGGACCTGATCGAGCGCGCCCTAGGGGGTGGGGAGGCGGGGGAGACCAGGAGAACTGGTGCCGGGGCTGTGATTATTTCCGCATGGACGGCTCCACAAGTCCGCAGCTGAGACAGCGGTGGGCCGATATCTTTAACGACGAGGATAACAAAACGTAAGTTATCTTGCCATAACCTCTCGTCTGAGATATTTCTACTGTCATTCCTGCCGCGAGTTTACACCCTGACAATCCGTTTGTAGCCAATTTATCTACTACCGCATCTACAACGCAGTAGATCTTCTTCACTTTGCGCGCAATTGTTTTGTTTAAAATTGTAGAACGTTTTTTTTGCAATTCGTCACAAAACAAAGTTCTCGTACGCTCATTTACTCGAGGGGAGCGTGCGTTGTCATAGAAACGTAAGCTCAACCAATAGATCTGCTGATTGATTTAGCGGCAGTAATTACGTAGTGGATGAGAAAATCCTGTGTTGATTTCAGTCGTTTTCTTTTGCTGTGTGAGCTACGATCAAGAGCGAACAGACGGCTGACATTCAGGCTTAGTCGTGACTTGCGTTTTCCTGTTTCCACAGCGCTCGTCTGTTCCTGATCTCAACCAAGGCAGGAGGCCTGGGCATTAATCTGATCGCGGCTAACCGCGTGATAGTGTTTGACGCGTCTTGGAACCCCTCCCACGACGTCCAGTCCATATTCCGTGTTTATCGGTTTGGTCAGGCTAGACCGGTGTATGTGTACAGATTCCTCGCACAGGTATGGGCTATGGTAATGACTGGGATTCGCCGAAATGCCCTGCAGAAGGTCTGAAGTAAGGGACGAACCATTAGAAAAGTGATTTTTTGGGGGTGAGGGGGCAAAAAGGAAAAAAAAAATCGAGCAAGTACAATAAGAAGGAAACACAATTCGAGCAGAAAACATACCTGCAGAGTCATAGATGGCTGAAAAAAATTCCAGCAGAGCTAGGACACCCCCAAATAAATTCGAGCGAGTCAGAAAAGACCGTTAGATACCTCCGGGTAGGATTGCAAAAATCATGAAAAAAATAACACGCAAGCTTCTGAGCTAGAAAATGAATCCCTGCAAGCCGGTCAGGCAGAAGAAAGCAACAGCTTCGACACACAAAAAATTCCGGCGCTCATCTGAGCCAGGTAAAAAAATATTCTGCACAAGAAAAACCTGCAACCTTCCCGGAAATCTTTTTGGTCATTCGTTTTCGAAAATGTTTTCTTAATATCTATTTTATTCGTCATTTTCGTTTCAGGGAACAATGGAAGAAAAGATTTACGACCGTCAGGTACGTTACGAGTACTTGTGCCGAATAGACCAAATCGGCTAACGGTGTTTACATCTTGTTGCCTCCAAATTCAGATCATGCGATGATTCCCTTGGGTAGTTACAATTGTCCAATTTTTCTCACTTGACCGATTGCACGAGCACATGTGCAGAACTAACAAAAGTATCCACCCAAAGGAATCATCACATGACCCGAATTGGGTGGCAACAAGATGTAAACACCGTTAGTCGATTTGGTCTATTCTCCCTTTGAAGGAAAATACGAACATTTACAAAAATATTTTCGCGTGACCATTCGCGTGTGCTTTTGTTGTTACGTCACTTATGCCAAGGCTTTTTGACATAACAATGGTCATTGTTTATAATGTATATTGTTTATATCGTTCTGTTCTTTTTCATGCATAAGTGCGTAACTATGTGTTATGGCTATGTGTTATAACCAATGTGCTGTGTTGTAACCGACGTGTATAACCTATGTGCTATGTGTTATAACCTATGTGCTGCCCCGTATGTGTATAACCTTTGTGCGAATAGGCGCAAGTGAATCAATATAGCATAGTATAGTCATAGTAACAGTAACTTTGTGTTGTTATGCAGATTGCAAAGTTGTCGATCTCTGAGCGCGTGGTGGACCAGCACCAGATTGAACGGCATTTTACCGCCGCTGACCTGTCTGAGCTTTACACGTTCAACCCAGACATACTGGACGAGGAGAAAAACAAGGACGAGATACCCAGTCTTCCCCTACCAAAGGTAACCCACTTGGGATGATTAATATGTGGCGTGTATGTGTTTGATTAGCCTCCGCTTAAAGGGGCACTCGCACGCTTAATATTTGTACAACCTGTCCAAAAATATGTCTAATTCTAATCACCAAAAATACATTCAAGTTCATCGGGAATAACCAAATAGCAGTCCAGGTTTGTTAAATGACCTTTTATTTTTTCAATCAATACAAATCTATAGTGTTTTTAAGCAATTATTGGATGAGGTTTTTGTGATTTCCAGAATAAGCAATGTCGAGACAGGTGGATTCCACTTGGCGAGACATTGTTTATTCTGGAGATCCCATACCCGAATTCAATAATTGTTTTATTATACATTGATTCAGTAAAAATACTTGTTTTTCTGTCAATCAATTTCTTTTACACAAGCGCCTTGTTAAATAGGAAAAACATTCAAGTGCTCTAGTTCTATGATGCATTGCGCGCGTAGAATCAAGAATCAGCTAGCTGATTCTTCCAGAATCAGCATGCTGATTCTTGGAGACCCTCAAAGTGCGTGATTCCCAAAGTAAAGCGCGCGCTCTTAGCCAATCAGAATCGAGATAGTGAGGGCAATGTATAATAACATCATTAGTAGAAACCACTAATGGTCTATTACAAATCCTGCATTCTGATTGGCTGAGCTACTAATGGTCTATTAGTGATAGAGCGTGCCTGGCAAAACCACCACCTTCTTTGCAAGAAAACTTGATTTTTTCAACATAAAATAATGGAATTCATTGCCAAAACCGACCAACTAGTTGGTTTATACTAAAACAATTAGACCTCTCGTCCTCATGTGCTATGATATCAATAGACCATTCGGCCTTTGGCCTCATGGTCTATTCATCATAGCACATTCGGCCTTGAGGTCTAATTGTTAATTATCAAGAGGATGGAATTGGATTGCGATTTCAATTATTTGCTTGTCAGGCAAGCGTGCGAGTGCCCACTTTAATCTGCTCTGAGTCCTGTGAATATCCGTAGCTCAGCAAAAGATATGTTGCAGGTGTCATGTGCAGGGTCCGTACAGGTTTTGGAAAGTTTTGGAAATTGATAATGCCATTTTCCAGGAGATGGAAAGTTTGGGAAAAAGGAGCTTTTTCAAATGGGCTATGGAAAAGTTATTAATTTTCGTCTGAATTTTCTGAAACTATAATTACATATTATATAAACAAACCATTTCATATCTCAACATTGTAGTTTTGTTGAGTCAGTAGATGTTGGAATGTTTTTGCCAAGTTGTAGGAAACTTTACACAAGATACTGTACGAACCTTGGTATTTTGATTGTTTTTATTTCATGAATTCCACTCATTTGCTTTCATGGGCTTTGGTCAATGGGCTTTGGAAAAGTTTTGGAAATGCTTTGGAAATTTCCACTGAGGATAGTGTACGGACCCTGCCTGTGTTTCACGCGCGCGCGCAAAAAGTGGCGGGAAAAAATCAGCCAATCACAAGCATTTCCCTGACAGACGCTGAGGAGTTTTATAGCGGAGCTCCTTAGCGGCCGAAGCCCGCAGAGCGGAGCACCATAGGTATCGCAGGAAGAATACAATAGCTCAAAAGAACTCAGGTATACGATCGACTTCATTTTTCATGGTTCAGCGGTATTCCCATTTGGGTATCGCTGGCGCGTCCGTGTCTGCGCGCCCCCACACAGGTAAACCAAGACCCCATCACAGAAAAATATGTAACTGGGAGCTCCGCTTTTAGCCAGTGGCTAAATCTATATATTATATAAGATAGCCTACACCTCATTGTTTTGCATGATTTCGCTACATTCCCGACGACATAGAAATAATGGCCAACTCCTTGCTTGAACTTCTAAGTCGATACATCTCCGTGCTCTCCTGATCCTGTGAAGCCGTTCCTGATTGTCTACGCCGTAATACGCACAACCCTGCCATAAGCGTGCGCCTGAATTCCTTCATTCGTATCAAATACACGATCGGGTTTACCAAGGAATTTGCTACCCTGCATGCCACAAGCACGTCGTGGAGCACACTATCCGGGACCGAGGTAGTTACAAAGTGGTAGATGATATCTGGTAGCCAAGCTAAGAGGGATACAAACGTCACGAGAAACAATGTTTTCGCGAGCTCTCTTTCTTGTTGCTGTATTCGCGACAAAGAATTTTTCCCGTGATGTTGATTTTGTTGTTTCACTTTGAGGAATATTGCTGTGTATGACGCGGCAATAATCATCAGTCCAGTTATGTCTGCTACCTTTTTTGTGGTTAACAAGATGACTTCGTTACCGAAGACTGAGTAAGGCACCGATAATGGAGCTGTCAGGAGCCACTGCAGTGAAATCGCTATAAAGTACATTCGGTTTGTACTTGTTCGGTGACGAAGAGGCCATAACGTGGCGTACGCCTTTTCCATTGCTATAATCACCAAGCCATGAATTGAAGAGGACTGACCTACAGCCCATACGAGGTGCCTAATAGTCCTGACAACTGGGCGTTCACTGGTTCGATGCGCTCTTAAAGTGAAACGCCATACGGTAGCGATTCCAGACACCAAATCCGCCACTGCAACACTTCGGAGCAACAAGTACTGCGCCTTCTTAAGCGTGGCGTCGATGCAAATATGATCAGCGTTATAGCGTTAGTAAGAGTTATTAGAACACCCTCGCATATTATTGCTATATAGAAGATGTAAAATTGTGGCATCACATCCGTGCTTGTTTTGTTTGTGCTGTGGTTAAAATTACCGTAATTTTCCATAACCTTTTTCCCCGGAAAAACTAGTACTTCCAGCATCAAGGACCAGCGATTACTCTTATGGGAATAGCACGCTGGTTGCCCGCTTGAGACCGTCTTCTAAAACAAAAACAATTCCTTACGATGCCTCACATGCAGTGCCTTTTCTCTTAAGATTTGTCAAAATCTGTAGTTTTAATACCTAGATCAAAACAGGTGGTACTGAATAGATGGCACTAAAGTAATCAGATTTTGCCATTTTTTCACCAACTAATTGGCCCTTCTCAAACTCATCAAGATTGAACAAAACACATAGTTTAACAGCGGTTGTATGTGTTGGTTACTTCAAGTTTTTTGAGAAGCTGTACTACTATATCATCAAGGTACAACCAAAGACTTTGACGCTTTGACTCGCTCTTCTTTTCTATCCACTTTTCGGTAGTTTTTCATGTAATACATCCTACTTCGTTTCACCAGAGGGTCATTTGCAGGCACGATAAAGCTGAAGTTTTCCATCAAAGACTAAATTATTAATTTTTTAATAAACCATTTCTAAATCTATAGTGCGAGCCTGTAACTAAGAATTCGTTTGTTTGACAAACTATTGTGGTCTGAGTATTTTGTTTTTCACGGAAAAGGGACCTTCTACGGTGATTGATTTCTGTTTTGTAAAGAGCCTGTGTCAGCGCGCCATTTTGACAGCATAGCAACATACCAAGTCGGAGAAAGCATCCATTTCCATCGGCTGATTTAGAGAATATAGACCAATGTTCTCGATTCAATTTGGTAAATCAAATCTGAAACTTTGTTTTTAGATTTTTATTAAGAGATTTCTACATGTAATTCGTCTTCTAATATCGAACTAAAACAATGAACAATAACAAAGGAGTGGCTGACACGGGCTCTTTAAGGAAGCTGCCTACAATTTTTTCTGCTCTCCACCACCAAACTTTGTTTGCCTGCTGTTCAGGCTCAAAAACCTGTACCGGTCTGAACTTTCACATGGTTACCCTGGAGGGTTTGAACTTTGTTGTAGTGTGCATTTTGTTGTGATCGGAGTTGCTATAGCAACGTTATAACCACACCCTTGTTTATAATACGCAGCCATCAGACGCGTTGCGCGACCTAAACTTTTAAAATGACACCCCTCACACTAATCCCTGAGTAGCTAGCATTAATCACAGCAAGTTTGGAGAGAATTCATTGGGCCGGTTTTATGTTATTCGAACGGACTTTTTCAGGCTCCAAAATAGCAAAGCTATTTATGCCGCAAATATTTCCTTGAAAAAGAATGGCTAATATCTGCGGAATTAAGAAATCCTTGCCGCCCGAATAATCTACAAACCCAAGGCAATGTACCAGCCAAATTTCACTTCTTAGAATGCTTCCGATTTTGTTTGGCATGTGTTCAAGGAAACTGCAAAATTTGAGAAATTATGTTATAAATCTTCCGTTTGTTATAAAACTTACACTTTTCGCCTCTGACACAAATCTCATATGTAAAAGTTTTTGATACTTCCGTAAATTATTCTTGAATATATGCCAAAGATAACCTTCAAGTCTTGAGTTCATTGAAGTATTTTAAGGCACCGAGAAAAAATGCTAAACTTCACTGCTCTTTCGGTTTGCTCGAGCCGGTTTTTGTCATTGTACTTTGTTTTCACCTGTAGTAGCTTTCACGTGGTTTTCCCTGTAATCAGTGAAGAGAACTACATTCCAGCGTGTTGTAGTTTTCATGGCTCAACATTCATACTCTCAAAGCGTAGCGAATAACAATCCAACAACATTTATTATGAACGTTAACTTGATAATGCTGAGCTTTCTAACTCTTTGTCTTTAACCTCCCGCCACTGCCTGGCTGGCAACCACTCGCTCTCCAATTTATCAGTTCTTCTGCGTTCCTCTTTTTCGATTTTCTCGGAAAAAACATGATAGAAAATCTCTAATACGCTTTGCCGATTCCCTAGCAAGCGTGACGGCAAACTGCGCGGAGAATCATTGAGCCATAGACGCAATGTTTGATTCCCATGCTGGAATGTAGTTGGCTGGGAAACCGACGTCAAAGCTACGACAGGTGGAAACAAAGTACAATGACAAAAACCGGCTCGAGCAAACCGAAAGAGTAGTGAAGTTTAGCATTTTTTCTCGGTGCCTTAAAATACTTCAATGAACTCAAGACTTGAAGGTTATCTTTGGCATATATTCAAGAATAATTTACGGAAGTATCAAAAACTTTTACATATGAGATTTGTGTCAGAGGCGAAAAGTGTAAGTTTTATAACAAACGGAAGATTTATAATATAATTTCTCAAATTTTGCAGTTTCCTTGAACACATGCCAAACAAAATCGGAAGCATTCTAAGAAGTGAAATTTGGCTGGTACATTGCCTTGGGTTTGTAGATTATTCGGGCGGCAATGATTTCTTAATTCCGCAGATATTAGCCATTATTTTTCAAGGAAATACTTTGCGGCATAAATAACTTTGACATTTTGGAGGCTGAAAAAGTCCGTTCGAGTAACATAAAATCGGCCCAATGAATTCTCTCCAAACTTGCTGTGATTAATGTTAGCTACTCAGGGATTAGTGCGAGGGGTGTCATTTTAAAAGTTTAGGTCGCGCAATGCGTCTGATGGCTGCTAATTATAAACAAGGGTGTGGTTATAACGTTGCTATAGCAACTCCGATCACAACAAAATGCACACTACAATAAAGTTCAAACCCTCCAGGGTAACCATGTGAAAGTTCAGACTGGTACAGGTTTTTGAGCCTGAACAGCAGCATACAAAGATTGGGTGTTGAGGGCAGAAAAATTGTAGGCAGCCTCCTTAAGGGAGCTAATTTATGTAACTAGACACATATTGGCATCCAAATTTCGCACGGCAAAGTGGAGATTTGACAGTTTTGAAATTCCCATTTTATAACGGTTTGTGTGGGAGTTCTGAACTTCTTTCGCATTTTTCTCTAAAGTATGAAATTCTGTATAAGGGCCCTTTTTTGCTTGGCGGAGATCATATCACCCTGCTAGCAGAGGCATCTTTTTGCCAAGCTAAAAAGCAACTCTGCGAAAACAAAGGAAAATAGGAAAATCAAAGGAAAATCTGCCACACAGCGACCATCCGTTTTTAGTAGCAGTGAAAGGCGTCATACCGTTCAGTGATTGTTTATGGACAGCCATATTAATATTTTGCATTTTGTTTTCAAAAGAACTTCTCCACAGAGTTTTTTCAATTAACCTACATAGTGAAATTTTAATTTTTTCTCTTGGGGGACATTGGTTTTCGTCTCTAAATCAATTAAGAGTTATTAGTCAAGATTTGAATAAATCTCTAATATCCTTCACGAAACAGACGGCACAACAAATAATCGATTATAAAATGTGCCCACACAGAAAGGTTTTGTGCTTATTTTAATTTCTTGATGATGTTCGTTACACAAGAAGATCAAACTGAAGTAAGAAGACACGTATAAGCATCAGCTAGTCGTAGTCGGCATTTGAATTTCAAAGTCATGGAACTTGATGGCCCCTTAATAACCAACACTACCTTAAATACCACAAGTAACCCTGATCAAACAGAGCCCAAGTCGAGGCTGAGGTCTTACATCTTCGTTGCAATATTCTGCGAAGGTGTTCTAATAGTTCTCGTCAATGTTTTAACTTTGCTCGTGTTTGCATCGAATGAAAATCTTAGAAAGAGGAGTACCCTTCAGCTCCGAAGTGTTGCAGTTGCGGATATTTTGGCAGGAATTGGAGCAATTTGGAATTATGCTAATCTTGCGAGACGAGATTTTGGAATCAACGTTCCGTTGCTACCGCCAGGTGTTAAGTCTATCAGATATTTCATATGGTACACTGGACAACCTTGCTCGATATATGGCCTTGTTCTTATCGCCATGGAGCGGGCGTACGCTACGTTGTGGCCGCTACGCCACCTAACAACCGCAAAAACAACGTACTTCTTAGCAATTCTACTGCAGTGGTTCCTAGCTTCTATCATAGCCATTTGCTATGTGCTTTATAAAAATGACTATATTGATAAAAGTACCATATTAACACCAACGAGAAAAGCTCTAGAAATGATCGGACTTGTGATTATTCTCATCTCGTACACAGCGATTTTCGTCTGTGTAAAAATACAGAATCGTCATCATCAGAACAAATCTTTGTCGCGCACACAGCAACGTGAACGAGAACTCGCCAAGACTCTTCTTATCGTCACAGCTCTTTCGCTCTTAACTTGGCTCCCAGATATTTTCTTCCATTTTGGATTCAACTCCCGCTCATATAGTGAAATTCACACCGTGCTTCAGGGACTAAGGATTGCAAACTCCTTGGTTAACCCGTTTGTGTATTTTCTTAGAATGAGAGAATTTAGACAGACGATAAAGGCAGTTTGGTGCATAGTAAGGAACAAGTCGCGATTGGTTCCGGCGCCGCGGATTCCAAATTCCACAGAAGAACAGAACACTCGATTATGACCTTTCATCCGGCTAGCGTCAGCTTTGATGCCATATTAATGTCGCTCTGCGCGCGAGAGAAACGGAAGTAACCACGACATACGGTTTTGGCAAGATAACGAGGGGGAGGCAAGTCAGACCGAGTGCGAGTTAGTCTGACGTGACGACTAGCGCATGATGTGACAATGTTTACAGCGAGACGTGACCTTTCGTGACCTCACCCATCTCCCCGGTCACACACGCGACCGGATCGGACAGGAGTATTGGTCGGCCAATGGCAGCAAATGCATAACGATTTAGTAACCAACCCCGCTTGGGGAAAGTCGCCAGACAGAACTAACCGCAGACGGCCGGAGAGCTCCCCCGGTTTTATTGAAGTACTTAAACACAATTAGATAATAGTTTACATGGATGCCATACAACTTGGCCATAGCGTCTGACGCCTTGTATCCCCTTTCGCACCTTTACTCAAGTAGCATAGTAGGTATGGAATTACCCCCTGTTTTGAGGAGGAATACTAATTTTGAGGAGGAGGTCAAAGGTCCGAATGACGTCACATGAAGAGACTCCCCCTCCCCTCCTTTTTTGTGCCTTTTATCCTACGATTTGTCAAAATGTGTAGTTTTGATAACTAGGACGTAACAGGTGGTACTGATCGAATGGATGGCACTAAAGTAATGAGATTTTGCCATTTTTCCGCCAAGATTGAACAAAAAGCATAGCTTAACAGCGGTTGTATACCTTGGCTACTTCAAGTTTTTTGAGAAGCTACAGTACTATTTCATCAAGGTACGGCAAAAGTCTTGAACATGCTTTGACTCGCTCTTCTTTTCGATCCCCTTTTCGGAAGTTTTTCATGTAATACATCTTACTTCGTTTCACCAGAGGGTCATTTGCAGACAAGCTGGTGTTTTCCATCAAAGACTAAATTATGAATTTTTTTTAATAAACCATTTCTAAATAACGCGCGCGCTTGTAACTAAGAATGTGTTTGTTTGACAAACTATTTTGGTCTGAGTATTTTCTTTTTCACAGAAAAGGGACCTACTACTAACGGTGTTTGATTTCTGTTTTGAAAAGAGCCTGTGTCAGCCGCCATTTTGACAGCATAGCAACATACCAAGTCAGATAAAGCATCCATTTCCATCGGCTGATTTAGGGAATATAGAGCAATGTTCTCGATTGAATTTGGTTAATCAAATCTGAAACTTTGTTATTAAGCTGAAGGGCAACTCGGTGAAAATAAAGGAAGATAGGCCTCTGCCACACAGCGACCATCCGTTTTTAGTAGCATACCGTTCAGTGATTGTGTATAGACGGCCATATTAATATTTTGCATTTTGTCTTGAAGAGAACGTCTCCTTAGAGTTTTTTTCAAATAACCGACATAGTGGAATTTTAATTTTTCCTCTTGGGGGACATTGGTTTTCGTCTTTTCGTTATTAGTCAAGACTTGAATAAATCTCTAATATCCTTCACGTAACAGACGGCACAGAACAAATAATCGATTATAAAATGTGGCCACACAGAAAGGTTTTGTGCTTATTTTCGTTTCACAAGAAGATCAAACTGAAGTAAGAAGACACGCATAAGCATCAGCTAGTCGTAGTCGGCATTTGAATTTCAAAGTCATGGAACTTGATGCCCCCTTTATAGCTAACACCACCTTAAATACCACAAGTAACCCTGATCAAACAGAGCCCAAGTCGCAGCTGAGGTCTTACATCTTCGTTGCAATATTCTGCGAAGGTGTTCTAGTAGTTCTCGTCAATGTTTTAACTTTGCTCGTGTTTGCATCGAATGAAAATCTTAGAAAGAGGAGTACCCTTCTGCTCCGAAGTGTTGCAGTTGCGGATATTTTGGCAGGAATCGGAGTAATTTGGAATTATTCGAATCACGTCAGACGAGCTTTTGGAATCACCGTCCCGTTGCTACCGCCAGGTGCTAAGTCTATCAGGCATTTTATATGGTACACTGGACAACCGTGCTCGATATATGGCCTTGTTCTTATCGCCATGGAGCGGGCGTTCGCTACGTTGTGGCCGCTACGCCACCTAACAACCGCAAAAACAACGTACTTCTTAGCAATTCTACTGCAGTGGCTTCTAGCTTCTATCATAGCCGTTTGCTATGTGCTTTATAAAAATGACTATATTGAAAGTGAAAGTGCCATATTAACACCAACGAGAAAGGCTCTAGAAATGATTGGACTTGTGATTATTCTAGTCTCATACACAGCGATTTTCGTCTGTGTAAAAATACAGAATCGTCATCATGAGAACAAATCTTTGTCGCGCACACAGCAACGTGAACGAGAACTCGCCAAGACTCTTCTTATCGTCACAGCTCTTTCGCTCTTAACTTGGCTCCCAGATATATTCTTCCATTTTGGATTCAACTCTCGCTCACATAGTTAAGTTCATAACGTGCTTCAGGGACTAAGGATTGCAAACTCCTTGGTTAACCCGTTTGTGTATTTTCTTAGAATGAGAGAATTTAGACAGACGATAAAGGCAGTTTGGTGCATAGTAAGGAACAAGTCGCGATTGGTTCCGGCGCCGCGGATTCCAAATTCCACAGAAGAACAGAACACTCGATTATGACCTTTCATCTCGCTAGCGTCAGCTGTGACGCCATACAACTTTGTCATAGCGTCTGACGCCTTGTATCCCCTTTCGCACCTTTGAACTCACAACTTAGAATATATACTCCCTAGCTAGATGTCTCAAATGGTAGGTGGAACTGGTCAGGTTCGGCTACAGACTGCGAAGGTGACTAGACTACAGACTACGAAGGTGACTAGACTACAGACTGCGAAGGTGACTAGACTACAGACTGCGAAGGTGACTAGACTACAGCCTGCGGAGGTGACTAGACTACAGACTGCGAAGGTGACTAGACTACAGACTGCGAAGGTGACTAGACTACAGACTGCGAAGGTGACTAGACTACAGACTGCGAAGGTGACTAGACTACAGACTGCGAAGGTGACTAGACTACAGCCTGCGGAGGTGACTAGACTACAGACTGCGAAGGTGACTAGACTACAGACTGCGAAGGTGACTAGACTACAGACTGCGAAGGTGACTAGGCACCTTAACCGTTCTAACAGCAGGCAAGGCGGACTGCTTGAAATGAGGCAAGGTGTCGGAAGACGCTACTTCCTGAGGAAGCAAGTTCCATAGCCATTGCCCTAGTTTTGCTGTTGGAGAGTGTTACTTTTGTGAATTATAATGTGCATTCTATCTCATCCTTACCACATGTTTCTACTCATCATAAAAAAAAAATCAAATTTGAGCTTTTCCATAAATGGACGGCAGAATCAGCCGTGTAGAATCAGCCATGATAAGCTTTATGGGAACATCTACTTTGCGTCGCCATCACACGAGGCAGTCACACCCAACAGCAATTTTCGGATTTTCTTCGGAGGCTGATGTTTCTTCTTTATTGTTTCTTCACGACCAGGGGCGTGGCCATAATAAGCCTTTTAATAAGTTACCGGTACGCAAGAGAGTAATTTGATAACTTGTATTATTCATATCTACTTGTTTAGAAAAGTGGCACTGTATCTTCGATTCGCGCCATGAAATGCCCTTGAAGGAAACGCAAACCAGCTTACTTCACTCCATTCACCTTGCAGGATTTTCCTGAGCGTTTCCACGTTGTTTCGAGGTCAGTTTTCTTTATAAGGCAAATATCAGGATAAGATGGGCCTGAGGACAAGACTCTGACCTTTCACAGTTTCGTTCACTTCATTCCCACTGCATGCTGGTTCCTTTCTGGTTTGTTTCTCAACTGCGTTGCTGCACTTGCCAGTTGAGGTCGCCTCATCGTCACCTCTCACTACTCGACTGAACAGCTCATCAATTCTTCTTGCATTTCCTTGTTTAGAAGCCATGTCTTCGAATTAAACTCGGAGAAGAAGTGGATGGATAAATATGGCTATTTATCCTTTAAACCAGTGTCCATGATTCTGTTTGTCTGGCCCGCGGTGGGTCATGGGGGAAACTAAGAAGTACGAAAGTATGTAGAGGTTCAGGCAAGCCTGTGGCCGCGTAGCACTAAGTTCAACAGAGTGGAGATAAGGAATTAACCTCGTGTGAAAGCTAACGTGCTAATGAAAGGGTCCCATGTGTGCTTCTGAGCGTTAGCCCTAGTAAGCGGAGAAAGAGAAAAACTCTCTGACCCCTCAGTACAAGATGTCCTTCGAGCGATGTATTGTGGAATCATTTGGCATAAGTAGGGTGATAAGTATGTCATTCATCCTAAAAAACAGTGTCCATGATTCTGTTTTGGTATACCTATCCCATAATGCAATCTGGGCTACAGCAGACAGTTATGACGGTGCAACCTTTTCTGAAATAGATTTATATTTACCTATCCCAATGCGCATTCATGGTGCAATGTCAAGAAAACCAATTAGTTAAAACTAAAATTGCGTCCTGGTTTGGATTATTATTTCTCTGGCTAATTGAGACATATATGCGAGGAAGCTTATAGTATTGAAGGATTTACAAAATGTTATTTAAAACCTGACCAACGTTTATGAACCAGATTTTCGGATATGTAGATAGGGTTGTTTTTAATGTATGTCTATTTCTTCATATCATTTTTTTTTCGAGAGGACAGAACCAATTACTTCATACACGAGTGGAAATACAGATATACTGATGCAACGTTTTCATTATCAGGATAGCAGGAACGCCCTACCTAAGTTATAATATGGTTACCACAAACGATACAAATCAGGCGCAGCTCTTTTACATTAACATCGCTATAATTTGCGAAGGCAGTCTAGTAGTACTTCTGAATGCTATAACTCTAATCGTATTTGCATCGAATCCACGACTTAGAAAAAGAAGTACGCTTCTACTTCGAAGTGTTGCAGTGGCGGATTTTGTTGCTGGAATAAGTGGCTTATTGAAACTCGTACCACTAGTACTTGGGATCTCGGAGACACAAGTTATGAAATCTGTCAGACATTTTATATGGGATACTAGCCAACCTTGCTCTATCTATGGCCTTGTGCTTATTGCGATTGAACGAGCGTATGCGACTTTGAGGCCTTTGCGTCACCTTACAAGTACAAAGAAAGTATACTTTTTAGCGATCTCACTACAGTGGCTTCTTGCGTCTATAATAGCGCTATTCTACGTGGTTGATAGAAATGTCATTTTAGTAACCGTGAGAAAAGTTATAGAGATACTGGTCTTGTGGTGATTGTCATATCATACGTCGCATTATTTAGCAAAGTAAAGCAACACAATCGTCTTCACGGGAATAAATCATTACCGCGTGCACAACGATGCGAAAGAGACCTGGCCAAAACCGTGTTCATTGTTACAGTTTTGTCTCTTTTAACTTGGCTCCCAGATATATTCTTCCACCTCATAGCCGATCACCTTCGCGACACGTACATACATGACGTACTCCAGGCCCTGAGGATCGCCAATTCCTTGGTTAACCCGTTTGTATACTTCTTGAGGATGAAGGAGTTTAGACTCAAGGTGATCACAGCGATGTGCCCGAAAACGTCCCCCCAGATTCAGAAGTGCACCCAAAAGCAAAACACGCGGTTTTGACATCTCATTTTATGCGTTTTCCATTAAGACGGCCGGACTAGAGGCCAACTGTTGTAGAATCAGTCATGATTTTATGGGAACAAGTACTTTACGGCACCACACACCAGTTAGGCACACCCAACCGCAATTATCGGTGCGTGTACCGATAATTCCCAGTCAGGGGTAGTTTGGATTTTTCTCTGCTGTTTTGAAAAGTAAACGATATTTTAAAGACGGATCCAACGTTTATCAACCGAATGGTCGCTTTCATAACCTAACGATCAATAACTAATAAAGTGAGAGGCTGCAAAATTACATATGCTTCGTTCTCCAAATCAATGTTTTCTCCCGAAATTTTATTACTTGGTAACATTTTGTTATGTCATTAGGGCCTTTCCGCATTGGGATTGTGCTTTAATCAACAGTTTTAATAGCTCTAATGAACAGCATGAATGAACTTGAAGTTGTTGAATAAACTTGTAATATATTAACTGTAATATATCAATCATCGCGTGTTTCATCAGGATTTCCAAACAACGAGAAATGAGTTTTTAAAAAAATACATTAAAATCTCAAATTCCATGTCGGTCTAGAGTTCGCAGAATTATGAAAGTCGCAGTATGACCGTGTATCCAAACATCCTTCGCGCTTGTGATTTCTTTTGTTCAAGCTTATGAAATATTAACGAGTTCGAGGATTGTTTGTGATCGGCGATGAGACGCAACCTTGTAGTTTCACCCCTATACAACACCAACATGACCTAGTAGTTGAACATCACTACCTTCGCCCTTGAATTCACTTTGAAGAGAAAACAAACATTATCATCGTCAAAAGTAGGGTGTGGTTGGTACCCTATTGAGCAGGCGCGAATCGATGTTCGTAGATGAGAATGGCTGATTGCATTTTTAAACCGCACCGGGGGGTTGAGGACCTCCCTTAAAAAGACCCCCTCCCCTGGAATTTCCACTCGTGAAACAGACCCCCTCCCCTGGAATTTCCAACCTCATAAAGGACCCCCTCCCTGGAATTTCCATTTTTTTCGGCAAAATACCCCTGGAAAATCTATTTTTGGATAAATTGCCCCTGGAAAGTCACCTTTTTCACCCCTCCCCCTTGGAATTTCCAGTCTCCCGACACCCCCCCCCCCCCCCCCCCCCCCCCAGAGTCCAATACAACCCCCCTGGAAAATTTCCCATAGGTCCTCAACCCCCCCGGTGCGGTTTAAAAATGCAATCAGCCAATGACAGTGAAAGAAAAGATCGTGAAACTGCACGTGAGTCAAGTGTGGTTGCCCGGATTGGTCACAGTATAACACTGAACAAGGTGACACGTTCTGACCTTTTGACAAAACGCCTACAGATGCCTTTCGTCATGCGCGCGAGGATTGAAAAAGAAAGCCATTGTTATTGGAATCGAGGTATGGATGAGTAGCCAAACTAAAACTGTATTTGAGAGTTTTGAATTTTTAGGGAATCATCTTTGAATTGGAATCGCTCGCAAGAAATGAACATCACTGGGGGACATTCCTTGGTTGTCCTGGAGGTAGGGTTTAAAAGGACGGGATTCCCCAGGTGCGACTCGATGTTCACAAAGATTGACAGTGAAAGAGTCCGTGAAAGAAAAGATCGTGAAAACAACACTGGACATGGTGAAACGTTCTGATCTCTTGATAAAACGCCTACAGATGCCTTTGGTCATGCAGGGATTCAAAAAAAACTTTTCTTCTTCTTGTGTCGTGGTCAAAACAGGTTTAACTCGTGGGCTAGACTTAGCTCTCAAGTACTGTATTTCACGTCTTCAGGATAAGAGAACCAGCAAAGATTGTCAGCTCTGCTTAGCTTCTAACAAACTTGAAGGAGCTACAAAACCACTCAGGACACTTGGTTGAATATTACTTCTTAAACTCATTAATAATTCATGAAGTCTAAACAAAGAGCATCATAACCGTGGAGGAGATCGGAAAACGCAGTCTTAATTTGCATGGAATTTTGAGATTTTATTCCTTCTTTTTCTCGGCATTAAATCATTCGTTTGAGAAGTAATATCAAACTCTCGATAGAGTTTTTCATCAGGATTTCAAACGCCTGACGGTGACGGTTAAAGAATCTCGGCTTTGTCTCGTTTTTTCAACCCACTTCTCAGTGTTCGGAAATCCTGATGAAACTCGCTCTCTAGTGTTTGATATATTACTTCAAACATTGAGCAATTCATATTTCTACTGGTGAAACTCGTCATTATATTTTTCCTTAGTTTGAAAAAATAGTTTACCTGATTATACATAACGCCAAATGGATGATGGTAAATAATAACAAGCGAGTTATTATGGAGTTATTATGGAGTTATTATGCGAATAAGAACTCCATGGTTTTATCGAAATGTTATGTGAAATTTTAAAGTGAACAACATGCTAAAGAGTTAAACGATTTCTAATGAATAACAGAACAGGTGGTACTGTCAAAGGGAACCTGTCATGATACGCGCATGCTCCAGGAGCGACCATTGATTCGTCAGTAAAACTCATTAGACCATCCTATTAGATAAGTATTCAAGAATATGCAAAGCTAAAAAAACATGCGATAGATCGCGAGAAACATCGAGATTATATACGATTTGTTTTCGAGATTTTTAGCCTCCTCTGGCCATCGTCACGGGACGATACTTCTTTGATTTGAGATGCGCAGAACAGCTGCGCAGTTACGCGGCGTGCTCCCTTTAAACGGTACAGAATAGATAATATAATTCAACACAAAATAATGGCTATTTTTGTTTTCATTACTTTAAATGTTTCTCGTCCTGTTACAAAGGTCCTCAGTTAGAGAAACATCAAAAAGCTCGCGGGAGGCTTCGATAAATATTAGAACAGATTGTACAGGTGGCAGGATAGCTCTTAGAGTAGTCCTTTTCTCAGTTCCTCGCTCTATTGTGATTCAAATTAGAATTCTAGCGTGAAGTCGAGTCTACCGTTGTCCAAGAATGTATTGTTTGTTCAACGGTAGACACGACGTCAGGCTAGAATTCCAATTTGAATCACAATAGAGAGAGGAACTGTCGTGAAAAGGACTATTCTGCACGCAAAGGCTGTTTTTACTTGCAATCGTTTTCATCATCCTCGCTTTCGGGCATCAAAGGTCATACAGAGGCAGAAAACCCTCAACCCTTTGGTAACTGCATAAGTCACAGTTTGAAGATTTAAACCTATAGCTATGGAGCGTGATGGTCCTTCTGTCAACTACAGCATTAATAGTGCGGACCAGGAAAAGCATCCTCTACACATCGAAATCGTATTGATATGTGAAGGCGCTCTAGTAATACTTGCTAATGCTTTAACTCTCATCATATTTGCATCGAATCAACGCCTGAGAAAGCGAAGCACCCTTCTATTACGAAGTCTTACAGTAGCAGATTTGCTAGTTGGATTCAGTACTATATGGCAGTTTTTAGGGTTGCTTCGATCAAACGAGACGCGAATTATGGAGTCTGCAAGACGCTTCGTGTGGTGGTCAACCAATTCTGCTTCCATTAACGGCCTCGTTGTTATAGCGATAGAGCGAGCGTACGCCACCTTGTGGCCTCTCCGGCACTTGACAAGTACAAGGCGCATGTACGTGTTAGCAATTTCACTGCAGTGGCTTTTGGTTCTTCCATTAGCGACGTTTGTAGCTGTTGCTGGTAAAACAAACGCCCTTTTAACCAGTAAAAAGGTGCATAACATCGTTGCCCTCGTGATAATTGCCGTATCATACATAGCAATATTTGTGAAAGTTAAACGGCAAAATCGCAATCATCGGAACAACTCTTCGCAAACACAACAACGTGAAAGGGAGCTCGCCAAAACTCTCTTCGTAGTGACAGTTCTATCACTCTTAGCTTGGTTACCGGATATCATTATGCACCTTGTAACTAACCCAGACAATTACTATCATCCCATTCTCCAAGCCTTGAGGACTGCAAATTCCTTGGTGAACCCATTTGTATATTTCGCAAGAATGCAAGATTTTAGGCAAACAGTGATGGTAAGGTTATGCGTGCCACGGTGCAAGCCGTCAAGAAAGGTCCTGCAGCGTCAAGGGTCCAGAGAAGGGCAAGTCACACCATTATGATATTTCATCGCCCAAGACGGCTTTGTGTCAGGTAGAAGGAAATGGTTGATAACATGCTTGATACAGAGGAGGACTGCATCGTGCAATAAGTTCAATTCAGTTTATTGTGCACTATTTTTTCTGTTACAATATTTGACAATAGAAGGAAAATACACCCATAAGAAGATCAGGCACTCGCGACTCGTTGACAATAGTGGCTTACTTTCAGTAGCCACTAAAAAGGGTTGATAACATGCATGATACAGAGGACTACATCGTGCAATAAGTTCAGTTCAGTTCAGTTTATTGTGCACTATTTTTTTTGTGTTACAATCTTTGACAATAGAAGGAAAATACATCCATAAGAAGAAAAAGAGCATTACAATTAGATAATAGAAAAAGGCAAGGTGCGCTGTGACCATAGTAGCATAAGCTTTCGAGATGGTCACTGCCACTATTCATACCGAGGCTAACAAGTCATAGAGTAGAAAAAAAAGATATAGTGGATAAGTTAGTAGATTTGGCATTCTCCTGTCAACTTTGTTTGTTGTTGCTTTCCTGTTACAAAGTGATTATTTAAGTTTATTGGCAAAGGAGGAATTGGTAATTAACTTTAGCATTGAGATGGACAATAAGTACGATTTTAGTTGTGCATTAAAAGATTTAAAGGGTAGTAGCTTGAAATGAGTTGGTATTTTTTCCCATATCATTGATGACAGGACGGTAATTTTAGTTAAGCCGTAGTTGGTCCTAGGGGACATATACAAAGTAAAGCTGCTTATGACAGAACTGGGGGAGGGGAGGGGAGGGGAGGCAGCAGTGACTATAGCCCCTTCTCCTTTCCGCAAATGTCCATGCATTGACATGTCTTCAGTCCCCTCTTCATGGCTTCGTGATGCGAATGTTCGCGTTGTGTTCCTTGGCCGACGTAACGTTATAACCGTAATATAGATACTTCCCAATGAATTCTTTATAGAATTTCTAATATATAGATTTAGGCACTGCCTAAAAGCGGAACTCGCATAAGAATAATACACACACTGACACTACACTTCACTGACCATCCGGCCTACCATTATTAAACTCGAAATATTTCATTATTGAGATTGTATTTTACACTTTTTTATCCTTGAATATGTTAATCTGGGAAAGGTGACCCTGTAGTGCCTGCAAATGTAATAAAAAACAAATATAATTACAATTTTACCACATTTTCACTCAGTTATCACATTTGCACATTTTATAACACCCCACCAAAACTAGAGAGTTTCAAAACATTTGTTTTATCCCAGATAATATTTTTAAGTACACATACATACAAATTTTCCTCTCTTTTTTCATAAGCTTTTTGTTCCACTTTCTATTTATTTTCTAGATAACATTAATTTCAGTTAGAAAACAAGAATAATGGCAATTGAGAATAAGGCTTTAAAGTGTCGTTTCCGATGGAGGTTGCAGTTGCTTTGAGATATATTTCTTTAAATGAAACGCGGCATGTACTATTCTACTGTAAAATTTCTCTTAATGAAATAATGAAATAGTGCTAATTGCTTGAAAGGCAACCAATAATTCATGCGCCTTCCGAAACCAATACATTCAATATACATTTGTATAATTATCCATATCATACGAAGCTGAATTTATTAATTGTTTTATTATTAATTCAAAATTTTAATTGTTTCATTATTCATTTAAAATTAATTTTCCCGCTTTAACTCTTTGAGAGAGTAGGCAGTTTGTCAGCCTGCCTACAAGCGCGTGATGTCACGCTTGCAATAATTTTCAACTGATCCAATCTTTGAAAACATTAAAAACATCAAGAATTCGCTGGTGGCGCTCAATCAATCAGAAGCGGGAAAATATGTTGAATGAATAATAATAAAGCTTATCAATACCTTTTTAAACGCAATCAGGGATCTAGTCTTTCTTAAATCGTCTGGAAACTCGTTCCATAGAACTGCCCCAGAGTATCCAAAACTACATGACGGTACTCCGAGTTTCAAGTACACGGCGGATGTACTTTTTAGCCATTTCACTGCAGCAGTAGCTGTAGCGACGTCTGTAGCTGGTGAAACAAACGAGTTTGTGACTTGTAAAAAGGTTCTTGATGTGGTTGGACTTGTAACTATACACCGATTCGACGTAATTTGAGGTAGTTGATTTACTTGTCTGATTGAAAAGCTTTTTGAACTGATGGAAGAAACCTTTGAAACTAGTCAACATAAAACATTTGAAGTTCGTATCTTGCTCAGAAGAAACGTTACAGGATATCATTTTTAACATGGAACCTAGCTCGTTCCCAGTCATTGACTTTCATGACAATTTTATAAGAATGATTTTAGGCAATTAGTGTTGTTAGGGTTATGCGTGCTACGGCGCAAGCCATCAAGAAAGATCCTGTAGCGTCAAGGTCCCAGAGAAGTGCAAATAACACCATCACAACTATTTTTGTTTGTTTGTTTGTTTGTTTGTTTGTTTGTTTGTTTGTTTGTGTGTTTGTTGTTCGTTTGAATATTTTTTATAAAGTATGTGCACAAACCATGACTCTCTTAATTGCAACACAAATCGTGTAGCTATAGATCGTTTTCATATGACGTCATACAGTTTCTAACTTTGAAACTATGATCGCCACCACTTTTTGCTTTTTGCTTTTTGTGTCATTTCTAGCTACCTCTAGCGAGTTTCCATGCCAGATTTTAGGAACATCTGTTATTTTGCCTCGAAGATACGAATAAAACACGTTTTGTCACGCAATACTAGTCACGATTTTTGGGAGGCCATAATGTTTTCAAATTCATCGGTATGACAATCTAAACTATTCCAGACTGTTATGTAAGTGAATATCTATGTATTAAGCTGAATTTGGGTGAATATTTGTCGTTTTTGTACACTTTTGCGACATTCGATCGTTTGGCGGCCATCTTGGTGCACCATTTAGGTGCACCAAGATGGCGGCGCCATACATTTCACTGTAAATAAATTTGGTATTTAAATGCGTATATCTCGGACACCAAATATTCTATGCGGATAAAACTTGGCAGAATTACATAGTTTTTAGTCCTCTTTCAGGTTCATTTAATGAAATTTGTTTTAATCTAGCGAGCAAAGAGCTGATTTAACGCTGAAAACGATCTATATCAAGTAAAACGTGTACATTTTTCTCAAGCTTTTTGTTTTATATTCACAGGACATGGTCGTAGTACGCACGATTCATACATTCATTCTAGTTTACAAGCCCTAGCAAAAGTTTACGTTTATTTTTAAGAAGCATGCCTGCATATTTTAAAATTTATCCCCAACAGTCTTCAGCAATGATTGTCGTGATCTTTTCTAACTATTTTTTAATTAAAACAGCGATGGAAATCTTGACGATGTCAGCTGGAATGAAATTCCTATATCGATCCACGCAGTTATAGCAATAAATGGTGCGAGATGACAAGCAAATTGTTCTTCTTTCAAATAAAGCCTGACATACAATATAAAAGTAATGATGTTTATTTAGAAATCGTAGTCAAACGTACACAAATTTAGGAAAGCTTGAATAAATATAGCTACCAAATCTAATAAGTTATCAAACGTTAAAGAGACAGCTATACAAAATGTGTCCTTGAATATCTCGGTCCTAAAGCGGGGAATTATATTGTGACCCCAAAACCAGGGTATATCAGTACCACTAGATCGGACATTGCCTAGCGGATCAAATGCATAAGATCACCAAAAGTTCAGGTCAGATGCTCCCTTACATCAGCATTTTAATAATTTGCGAGTGTTCCTTGGTTATATTTGTGAACGCTCTAGCTTTGATAGTATTTACATGGAATCAACGCCTAAAAAGACGAAGTACATTACTTCCTCGAAATGTTGCCGTGGCAGATTTGTGTTCTGGAATCGGGGCAATATGGTTCTACACAACTTTAGAAAAGCCCGTGAGCACCACTGCGTTGGTTACCAAGTCTATAGGAACTATCTTATGGTGGTCTGCACAGACTTCATCGATTAATGGCTTGGTTGTCATAGCAATGGAACGAGCATACGCCACCTTACGGCCTCTGCGCCACAGAACAACTACTAAGAAAATGTATTTCTTCGCTATTTCAGTGCAGTGGCTTCTTGCCATTTTGGTGGCTGCTTTGCACATCGTGTTTGTTAAAAATGCCGTCGTAATGAACGTGGAAAAGACACTAAATATTACTGGACTTCTTATTATTGTTCTGTCTTATATAGCAATATTCATGAAAGTAAAACAGCAAAATCGTGAACACCTGCACAATGCTTTGTCCATCACTCAGCGGCGTGAGAGAGAGCTAGCCAGGACTCTTTTCCTTGTTACAGTTTTGTCGCTCCTGGCTTGGCTCCCAGACATCTCTCTACATATTTTTGTCGATTTCTACCCCGACAACCACATACACGATATTCTTCAGGCTTTAAAGATCGCAAATTCGCTGGTTAACCCGTTTGCTTATTTCATAAGAATGCCGGAATTTCGACAGACTCTGGTGAATGCGTTCTGCTTTTTCGGGCGAAAGCATTCTAGAAGGGATCCACAGATTCGAGAATGCGAGGACGTACAAGACATAAGGTTGTGATATTTGATCCTGGAGCAAAGACTTTGCAGCCCTCCAGAAAGGGCTGAATCGAAGGGAAGAAGTCGGGAAGAAACCAAATGTCGCAGAAATAAATGCCGTGCCATTTTCATGATGATTTCAAGAGACATTATGCGTAGAAATTTTAAGGAAGGGCTAAAGGACACTATAGAACTATCTTTTTAGGAAATATACATCATTTTTAGACTGTAAATTGTGTAAAAATTATTAAGAATTATATTATTATATATTACCGTTATTTTAAAAAAAATTTAGGCACGGCCTAAGAACACGTTGGCTGTTTGCATTTTTAAACCGCACCGGGGGGGTTGAGGACCTCCCTTAAAAAGACCCCCTCCCCTGGAATTTCCACTCGTGAAACAGACCCCCTCCCCTGGAATTTCCAACCTCATAAAGGACCCCCTCCCCTGGAATTTCCATTTTTTCCGGCAAAATGCCCCTGGAAAATCTATTTTTGGATAAATTGCCCCTGGAAAGTCACCTTTTTCATCCCTCCCCCTTGGAATTTCCAGTCTCCCGACACACCCCCTCCCGTGGAATTTCCAGAGTCCAATACAACCCCCCTGGAAAATTTTCCATAGGTCCTCAACCCCCCCGGTGCGGTTTAAAATTGCAATCAGCCGTTATGAGGTCGTAAACCTCTCCTGTAATGCCTGAACGGGGTTTCTAGGGGACTTAGAACTGGATCAATCAGAGTAAAGAATAATTTCATAGTGCCACTCTTTCAAAGTTTCGAACATTACAAAAGTGCCAAATTGGAATGTGTGGACGACAGATTGCATCTCGTGCAATACTTTGTGAGAACAATCTGCGTACATTAGCAGATTAAGGTAGTTATTGTTATATGGAATTACGTGTAAAGTTTGTACAAGTTGATCATTGAAAGGATGGAAAGTAAACAATTTATTTTATGTGGGCACAAACTGAACAATGATGAAAGGGAAAAAATAACCCTCGCCTCGAATCTGACGAGCTGTAATGGTGTCAATGAAAAGGCAACATGAAGGCGCAGTTTATAAAGGACATGAATGAAATACAAAAGGATTAATAAACAATCACGTTCATTCCGAAAGAACTGCATTTTGGATTTATAGCCTTGCGTTTGCGACGTCATTTTCGACCACAAAGCACCGCTTACCCCTGATTGAGATTTTGAGACATTGGCTCGGAATCCTCCTCGAATGTGTTGAAACAGCAATCCTAATTTGTTTCTATTTTATTTCTTGTTTTTCAGGATGCTATCTTAGCAGACCTGATCAACCGTCAACACCCGCGTTGGATCGTGAAATACCACGAACACGACTCTCTCCTGGTCAATCAAGAAGGCGAGGAGCTATCGGAAGAGGAGATGAAGGCGGCGTGGCTCGCTTACGAGGCAGAGAAGGAGCGAGCTAACAATCCAAACGCATGTACGTGATAGTATTCTTGGTTTGCATGTGATGTCACTGGCAGCCGTGTTGGTGGAAAAGAAGAAAAGAAAGTTTATTTGTTCCCTTTGTTTTGTCCACAAACATGGCCGCTGCGCTTTTGTGATTTTATTCCCAATGGGCTGGTTGCAAACCATCAATTCCTAACTCTGGAGAATAGACCTCCTCGGCTTCGGTGTAATGTTGTCCCATTTCAGGTCACAGCCATTTATTTGAGTAATCTTTCTTTGTTTTGAATGCTTCAATATTATATATACAGTCTTTTCAATGAACGATGTCAGTGCAAAAGAGCAAAGATAAAAAAGAGGCTAACTGGCTAACGGTCCAAGAAAAAGTGCTCTATCGATCCGCGGTTCAAGTACTTGCTCCGTTTCATTTGTGTGTGTGTGTGTTTTGTTTTGTTTTGCTATCAAGAGACTGTTTGTTATCCTCTACGCAAAAATAGCTTTCGGTCCCCGCTTTACTCATGGACAAGGTTTTTTGAAATGACTTTATATTATTCGTTGCGAAGCAGAACATAGAAAAAAGAAAAGAAAGAGATATCGTCCATTCCATGATTCAGATGTCCATTCCATGCTACCGATGTCCATTCCATGTTTCCGATGTCCATTCCATGCCACAGATGTCCATTCCATGATTCCGATACTAATTCCCTGTGATATCTTCTCCTTGTTTCAGACTATCGCGCTTTGGCACAGCAAAAAGTGTCCCAATTGAGTGAGCAATACGCCGACATACAGCAACAACCTTTGCTACAGCAACAAGGCGCGCGACCAAACAGCAGGCAGTTGGACCCTGCTCTGTTGGAGCAGATCCAGCGTATCCAACAACAGGCAGACAGAGACAGACAGAGACGATTCCAGGCTGAGATGGAGCGCATTCAACGTGAACGCATTATGAGCCAACAATCGGGTTATCCGGGACAGCAGATGAACCGGGGGGTGCAGCTGAGGCCGGTGAACCAAGTTTATATCGGTTCTGGAGCGGCTCCCCTGCAGACAGAGGAGATGAGGCAGCGACTGCTCCAGAGCATGGGTGCCACCCGACCTATCCATGGTGCCGCACCTACAGGAGGGGCTACCTACCAACCTATGATGGGGTACATAACCCAACAGCAGCAACAGACCCAAAGGCTACTGAATCCAGCAGCTGTAAGGGCAGCAGGGGTTCCACAACCCGGTCCTGCTATGCAGCTTAACAGTATGGCGCCTGTGGTCCGCCCTGGATCACAATAAGTTAGGGAGTATACCAAAGGCACAGGCTGCTTACCCCGAGAGAGCAAGCTGTTGATGTTGCGACAAGTCACCTAACAACGTCAGCGAGGCTTCCGAACTCAGGATTCAAATGGGCGAGACAACAGCGAGTTTCCGACAGTCGCCAGCCAGTAAAGGCACTGTTGACAGAATGAGACATGAAAGCTGCTGTACAAGGCTTTTCAGAGTGAACGAACATACATACCTAAATGGTAGATATTTTATAAAAACGCTGTCGACAGAAGGAGATATGCAGAGCATCTATTTGCAACGAAGACAACGAGGACAGGAAACGTTCAGACAAGCAACGCCTGTGAAAACCAGGGCAAGGAAACGGGAGATTGGAATAAGTTTTTGAATAATATAAGTACCTCTTATAATGCCTGCTCACGAAATTTTACAACTGGATTTCAGAAATTTCCTCCATTCGTTGCAATGTAACGTGCCTATCGCGCACGTGCAATCCATCTTGGCATCCGATCAAGTTGTGAAGGTTATGACATGGGTTCCAAAACGTGCATTCTTTTAAACAGTTCATCAAACTTTCTATATTTAGTGGCTAAAATGGATCAGGAATTCTACGTGTTTAAGGTGGCCCACAGCTAATTCACCTAAAACGCTACCTAAACGTAAATCGCCTTATTTGCTTAGAATACGGCAAAATGTCAGATATAAGGTCTCTGCGCACAAAATACTTAGTATGATATAAGTGTCGAAAAAGAGTGCACTCGCATTCGAAAATGCAAGACAGAATTTTACTTTTTTGTTATAAAAGCAATAGTTGCTTGTTCTACTTTACACTGTCACTAGCTCAACAAATTCCCAAGCTTAGATGCTGTTTTACAGATATGCTACCAACCAAACTAGAGAATGGCATTAATAAATAAGATAAAGTAAAATTATGTCGTTCCGTTTTAGAATGGGAGGGCTCCATTTCATTTTGACACCTTTAGGAAAACTACATGCCAAATGAAACGTGTAACTTTCCCGATTTATTTTATGACAGATATTATGTGCAAAGTATCGTTTATAACACAAAAGAACACATCATTGCTAAATAAGGTGATTTACTTAGTGAATTAGCCATGGGTCACCTTAAAGGGAGGCTGTCACGCAACTGCGCAGCTGTTCTGCGCATCTCAAAACAAAGAAGTATCGTCCCGTAATGATGGCCAGCGAAGGCTGAAAACCACGAAAACAATCCGTTTTAATCTCGCTATTTCTCGATCCATCCCACCAAATGTTTACGTTTTACATATTCTTCAATAGTTTTCTGATATGATGGTCTAAATAGTTTTGCTCAGTGATCGTTCCTTGAGCATGCGCGTATCGTGACAGCCTCCCTTTAATTTAGCCTCCAAGAGAAGTTTATATTATGGTTTTCTTTTAAGAACGACAATCTATTTCTTTGTGTACAAAGGATAACAGTGTGTGTGTAACGCACTTATAATATAATGATTGTAAGATATCTTCTCATACATGTATTCTCTTAATTATTTTATGACGTATTTTATATAAAATTCAATCAGTCGATAAATGCGTGATTCAGCAGACAAAGTCCCCTTGTTGCGTGTTGTCCAAGGCTTGACATTGCGACCAAAATGATGATTCTGGCGACAAAATGAAAACTAGTCGCCAACTTGCAACCAGGCACTACACGGACGAAATGATGCGACAAATTGAGCGCAAAGATCATTTCAGACCCAGAAGAACTGATGTTCGGTCCAAAGTGAAAGTCGCCACCCTGGCCCACCCCTTCTCGGTCATTATGTGCTCCCCAGTTTCTGCATTAATGTTTTCAAGACTCGCCGGTCCAGTTTTCCCAGTTCGTCTACGTTTAGTCGGATCTCTATAAAGTACAACGTGACGCCGAGGTTTTTCCGATACTCACTCGTGCCATAGCAACAAATTTATTTTTGCACCAGCGGTCGATCTCGGCAATAGCTTCTTGCCTTAACAACCGGACTCCAAGACTACGCATGCGCAGACCAATTATAAAGCTGCTCGGGAATGCCAATCCGACGGCGCAAGCAACTTTCTCGTGCTTTGAGAGAACTGATGCTACATGTGACCAGGAACTGTAGAGTTTGCCCTATGCTATTCTCTTACCCACAGTGCTCCCCTGGGGGAAAACCATTTGAGGGCCGTCGCTGATTGGCTGATTTTGAAAGTTGGAGCTTGCGCAGAAAGTTCTCAACGACTGTATCAAATCTTGCGCATGCGTCAACGGCTGTCACCAGAGCCTCCCCCAAGGAGGAGACGAGTCGGGGAGCTCTGGGTTCAAGAATGACCCTATGCAGAGTCGGTCTTGAATCAGATCACCATATTGATCACCATATCAGATCACCATATCATGGAAGCTAATTTTCAAACCAAAAGTATATTGAAAAGGATATTTTCCAGGAAGCAGTCTCCTAATAATAATAATAATAATAAGTTTAATTCACCCTCTTACAGTTTACTAACTGAATTACAGGGGAGTCAGCAGTGTGACAATGTAAATAGATAGCATAAGCAACACTCGGTTTAGGCAATCAGCAAACTTTACAGTTACAAAGTCTCTTAATCGATTGGTGTTAACGGGCCTTTGATAGGAAGTACTTTTTGATCTAAGGTTGTAACTTGACTCGTGGTGAACTGCAAAGTTTCCGGATCTACGCCATTACTCATCCACCCAAGCCTCATACAGCGGTAAGCTTGATGCATTACTAATGAGTTATCCACAATCAAGCAATGCTCTGACAGTTGATCAAGTCGAAGAGCTAGTAATGGAAGCAATACAAGAGGCATCGACGGAACAAACTATGGGTTAACCCTGAGTATCAAGGAGAGTATCAAGGAGAGTATCGAGGAGAGTATCAAGGAGAGCATCAAGGAGAGTATCAAGGAGAGTATCAAGGAGAGTATCAAGGAGAGTATCAAGGAGAGTATCAAGGAGAGTATCAAGGAGAGTATCAAGGAGAGTATCAAAATTGGCTCGTGATCTGAAACAACTACGCACGTCCAGCAATGAAGTTGAACGCAGCATGAGGAGATTAAATATGGAAAATTTCAAGGCAATGATAAAGTATACTCAGAACAACTGAAGCACTCAACATCTGTTACGCCGTTGGAATACGTTGTGTTACTGGTTGGAATGATATGGTCTTGCCTTAAAGTTCCCACAAAATGGCTGACGGCGTCAATCACCTGTCTGTATAAGAGAGGTTTGAAATCAATACCAGAAAACTACAGAAGCGATCTTTACAAAGGTGTTGTCAGGGATTATAGTTGAAAGACTTCGAGAGACTTACGAACTATTATTAACGTCTCAGTTCGGTTTTAGGGCAAATAAGTCAACATGCGATGCCATCTTTATCCTCCTCCAGACTCTCAAAACATCAAAGAAGTCCAAACAACCTGTTTACGTGCCTTTATCGATTTAAAGGCCGCATACGATTGGATCCCACGAATCGCTTTATTCCAATGCCAGGATGTCCACGTCTCATAGGAATGTTGCGTGCCTTATATACACCAGTACGAAAGCATACATTAAGGGATCAAGCAACTTATTCGAAACTTTTGTGGGATGCCGACAGGGTGCCCTGGAATCCCCTATGATCTTCAATGTCTATATGGACTTTGTTGTTAGAGTGGCCAGAAATGAATCGAAAATGAAATATTGAAATTGAACCCTAAGGCAGGCTTCAAGATTACCTACTGTATGCCCAATGAAGTGTCTCCTCGAGGACTCCGAAAGAAGGCATGTACAAGTCATTGAGATACTGTATGCTGATGATAAGGTCATATTTGCCAACTCACGAGAGGAATTACAGAACTTGCTTACCAATCTATGATCATACCTTTAAACGGTTTGGGATGCAGATCTCATACAAAGACTGAAACAATGACTTTCAATGTGGAAGAAAATGTGACGGACCTCCCGAGTCTGGTTAGCATTGGTTCAAATGAGCTAAAGAATGTCAGACGTTTCAAATGTTTGGGGTACACCATTACAAACTAAATATATTATGCAATCTTTGCACACTAGAATCGGTGCAACATACCAGAAGTGGAGTGAGCTAAAACATGTTCTAGTGTAATATCTAGTCCACGTCTGTTTGGGGGGGGTCCAATGTAAGAGTGATAGGGGTGCTCGAGTGATAGGGGTGCTCGAGTGATAGGGGTGCTCGTCGGGACATCGGAAAATATACCCTAAAAAATACCAGGACATAACAAATTCACCCCCTAAATAATACCTTATAAAACAAAATGACCCCTAAAAAATACCAACAATAAACCTTTTTTGTTATTGTTTATTGTTTCTCATCTCAAAACAAGCTTATTTTAGAGCTATAGATGAATAAAGAAAGAGAGAACGTTTTGCTTGGTTTGTGACCCTTTCATTCATTTGCGTACCCCTAAAAAATACCATTTATTAGTGAAAGCCACAGTGTTTCTCCGATACCCCCTAAAAAATACCCAAGAGTCGATTTCACCCCTAAAAAATACGACGAGCACCGCTATCAGGTCGACATGTGAAGAACCCCCTCCCCCCCTAAAAGCTGGTTTCCATATAGTCGTATCTGTCGTATCAGTCGACCGTGAAACAATGAAAATTGGAATTATTCTTTTGTTTCACGGTCGACTGATGCGACAGATACGACAGATAAGACTATGGAAACCAGCCTTAAAGCGCCCCCATTTTTCATGGATGTATGTCGAGGGGGACATTGGGAAGGTACAGAAACCGCAAAACCGCCTAAAAATTACGTCAAAATCGCAAAACCGCACACAAAATCGTATCAAAATCGAAACCGCAATTCACAAATTAGATTTCTTTTAGTAAACGTGGCGGGAGTAAACGACGGTCATAGCAGCGCTCCGTAGAAATTTTAAAACTGTAAAAACCGCATCAGAAAATGATAAAATCCGAAAAATCGTAATTGAAAAATGTCAAAACCGTGCTCCGCAGGCTTTTTTGAAACCGTGAAACCGCATTGAAAATTCAAGAAAACCGAGAAAACGCAAATAGAAACAGCCCAAACCGCGAAACCGCCAACCCCATTGTCCCCCTCTATGTCAGTAGAATTTTGCTTGTAAAATGAGGCACATTTGAAGCCGCCGACCAGAGGTTAACATGAACGTGCATGGATGTAATGGATTGGCCTTCGTGTCGTGCAATTTTGGTCAGAAATATATCATACTTGTGATTTTTTAAAAATCGTCCGCGCGTAAATCATGACCAACTTACACTCTACTCAGGTCAATTGCCATTACTATCATTTTATAACATTTAGAATTTTTATCATAATTTGGATTGAGAGCTACAAGTTTAGATTGGATGTTGCAAGAAAGTCAGAAGAATAGGCCAACACAGGGGAATAAGATGAGTTACGTGTCTCGCGGCGTTTTCTGGAAGGGTAGCAATTATCAACTTTACAGCCTAACCCCCTAACCCCTTCTCCGTTTTTCTCGCCGTCTTCGCAAGGGAACACGTTTGGACACGAGAATATTAAGTTGCTAACGTCACTGACTTATTATTTCATGGATTATCTATACATTATATTAAAATTCATGAACCATCTGTTGCTAGAAAGAAGAAATATTACTTTTCCAGCGTCAAAATTTCGATACCAGTTTCACCCCAGTGTGCGATTCGAGTATGTCACAAAGAGATTGTCGTATGTGGCAGATAAAGCTCTTTATAGTGGTCCAAAGACGGGAGCAGAGCAACCTCGTTATGTTCGTGGCATTTTTAATCAGGCAATTCACATAGGGTAGAGATGAGTACACACTGAGTCTCACCCCCCGGCTTGTCATTATTATTACTCGTGCTTCTTTGGGACAACACTAATCACTTGTGATTACTCACGTCTGCTATAATCGATGGGTCACGCTTAAAAATCTGATCATTTAACCCTTAAATTCCCACTTGTGAGCCATCAGAGATACGTCTTCTTGTAACTGTTGGACAGCTGTTAGGTTTCCTATATAAATTCATAAGTACCTGGGAAGGAAATGTACTTTCTCTGCTCAGGAATAAAAGAATTCATTTGAAAGGGAATGTTATGTCAATAAACGTTTCCGCACCCGACACGGGAATCACGACTCATGAATCTTTGTTCCTGAATTTCTCGGCAACGCAAAGTCTTTAAGATCACGCACTTTTCGCAATACATTAGGCACTTGGTAACAATTGACATTAAAATAGCATCAAAAAGTGATTATGCTTAAACGGACCGCCTTAGTTGGATACGGCACGCTACGTCACGTTTTACTGTTCAATTTATTTAGAGTAATGCATGTCGTGGGATATAGCTATTAGTTGCTTGTTAGTAAATACACAGAAGGTTCTCAGCAGACTATACGGACTAACTGGTCATATTTTCAAAAAAGACAGACACCAGGAGGTTCCAGAAACTGGAAACTGTGAGGTTTTCAAGATTGCGAACCGAGGATTACTTCGACCAAGAGGAGTTTACCGGAACCTTTTAGGAAGCAAGGAAGGACGCTTCAGCTTTTTTCAAGATGTACTTAACATGTGGTAAGCAGAAAATTCGAAATTTATGAATTTCAACATAACGAGGAAAGCATCTTTCATTAGAAGGAGCTTCCAGTCGGGCGTTGTTCTTTCTGCGATGTTCATTATCTGCAGTGCAATTTCGCAGGAGCGCCAACTGAGAAGAGCGTTTAGGCTTCCGCCAGTCAAACTCACGAAAATCGCTACGATAGTTTCCGTCCACTTCTGGCGAACGTAAATAACACAACAGTAACATGGACTTAATGATCATCTAGAATTATTTTCATCAGGTGAAACTTTGATGGAATTTTCTTCAGGTGAAACTTGATTAGTGGAATTTTGCTAGATCTCGCCAGGGGCTTTCCACGAGATTTCACGGAATTATAAAAAGTAATCCACAATATTACAAGGTGACTTGAATTTTATCAAGAGCAGGATTCCAATGAAATGTACTTTTATTCTTTTTTTGTTCCTTCATCAAAAATGTTTTCGCTAAGTCAGTCTACAACTTCTCTAGTACAAACAAATAACTCTTTGTTCGCACTAAAAAGAAAAGAATTTACTTCATGGGCCATATTCTGGCAGTATTTGAATGTAAAACGCCATAGTTTTCATTCAGAAAACATCAGTTAAGCTGAAGTTCTTCATACGCTCATTTTTTCAATTTTCGAATGACAAGTTTCGCTAACGTTATTAGTCGCAATCTCCTTTAGGCAACCCTTAGATAAATTCAAAATGAACGATATTACAACTTTAAACATATTATACGTTATAATCGTTAAGGAGAATGTGCAGAGACAAACTATTTTATTGATAAAAAAATCTCGCTTCTCGTCGCAACAAGTGACAACGAACATATATAATCACGTTGTATACTGTCGGTTTCATGCCGCGTTTACATTTGGAATTAGTGTAATATCTAGTCCACGTCTATGCTGATCAGGGCTTGTAAATTATCATCATGGTGGCACTTTGGCCATAAGGCAAGTGCGGCTTTTGTAAATTAAGAAATTTCTCAAGTTAAAAGCATCAATGGTTCGGCTCGAACATATCCAAGCTTGGAAATATCCCACCACCTTGGACGGTATAATGAGCAAGCAAGGAGCAAGTTAGAAAAATTATTTTAAATACTCCTAACTTTGTGGGAATCTCCTTAAAAACGAGACTTCAACTTTCATTTCCTAAGCCAGAATTTCAACGTTCCCCCAAAATAAGTTTCCTTTCTGAATTCTGACCACTATATTATTTGAAATGAAACGTTGCCAGTTAGTATTTGCACTCTGTTTTTGTCTGTTTTTTCCTTTTATTTTGTTATTTTGTTGGTATTTGTGGATGAATAAGATAAACAGAAACACAGTACGTGACATTTTCTGCACTAAGATTTTCACGGAGAATTTCAAGTGCGTCTGTTGATTGGACCGGTCGTCATATCAAAATAACCACTTGCTGTGACTATTGTATCGCTCCCTATTGAGTGCTTTTGACTTTAAGATTCTTAAACTGAAGCATTTTGGTGATAGCAAGTATCGAAACTGATCGAAGTCATCGAGACTTTCGAATTGGAGCTAAAAATAAAGACAATTCACGACAAATCAAGCTACTGGTAGAAAAGTCTCTAGTGGGAGTTCTACTTCTTAGAAAACAGTAAGTATTAAACCGTTTGCCAACTCTTTGTTGCTTTCTCCTAAATATTTTGCCAAAATAGCAGGGACTTCACTAAGCGAATAAATTAAATTAGTTTCTTTGGTTTCATACCCTGGAAGACTATGACTATAAATGATAGAGAAAATATGGTTATTATACAGTAAAATATAAGATATGCTTATTATAAGCTTTATGAGTAAGCGGGAAAAAACGGCGACAGATTAAAGAAACAGTAAATTGTTTTTTGTTGTTCCTTATTATGGAAAAAAGTTGCAAGAGCATTACTATGGCTATGGCTATGACTATGACAATAAATTCTCGAGAATTTTTGTTTGTATAAACAATGATATAAAGTTTGCTTTTTGAATGGTGTGCGGAACGACGGCAGAAAATATGTTTTTTGTTGTTAAAGTTGCAAGAGCATGCTTTTAATTTCACTTACCGATAAACCTTGAAGTAATAGCTTAATTAGCATACAATTTACCTGCAAGTATATATATATATATACAGTACCTGTGAAATGCAGACAGTTTCGTGCAAACTGTGTTACTATAAGTAACGCCTTCTCTCGTGTCCTTATTTGGTCGATATTTTGTTGTCAGGCGTGCAGTGTTGTTAGCGCAGGGTCGTGGGTTCGAATCCCACTGGTGTCACACTTTTTTTGTTGTTTTTTTTCTATCTACGAAAAGATTGAAATCGGAAAAATACTTACATGAGCTGTAAAGCCACCATTATCATTTCATATAACTTCGCATATTTTGTATTTCAACGATTTAATATTTGAAAATATGTTATAGCTCACGTAAGTCAGTTTTCGTATTTGTTTTGGATTGATTTGTACATGATTGATTAATTGACTCACGTGAGCTAATAATGCTAAGAATTGGACTCATGCTAAGAATTGGATTTTGTTTATAGAATTTCTAAGCAACGAGATGACAAAAATCGATCTTACGTTTCAATATTTTTATATGAACTATAATCAGATAATCGAAGCTTTAGACATAATAATATCAAGAACGTTTCCGTTGAAAATTGTTGGTTTTCTGTTTTTCCACAATTTCCACTAACTGCCCCCCCCCTCCCCCTCCTCGTAGCAATTTGGTTTGTCTTTCTTTCCAAAAAGCCACAACTTGCAAACTTGAAAAGAAATCAGAAATCAGGGAAGTAGAGGTATTAGTTATGTCTGGAATTGTCTTGAATAGTATTATTGTGGTGAGCCAGAATTATCTGTGTTTGTAGCATCCGCAATGAAAGCATTCCAAATATTTTCCTATTTGTCTAATCAAATTTTACATTTTACACATGTGTTATACTTAAGGTGAAGTTGAAATTGTCTGTAGGCGGACACCTCTTTTATACGTCCTGTCATTCGCAACTCATTAAATGACACCTAACAAGATAAGGAACACAATAAATTTGACTTAAAGTAATTGGGCGGGAAAATAACAAGGGATTTTTGTTATCACAAAAGCAACTCATAAAATTATCACAAAAATCTGTCGGAAACTTTATGTACAAAAATTTCTTCTTGGTGTTCTCATTGTTTGGGGTTTCTTTTTCTTTTTCTTTTTTTTTTCTGGGTTCCGAACATATGTCCTTCATATTTTCGATCTACTTTATACTCATTTCAAGAAGGAGCCGAGGAGAGGCGAGACTGTGGCTTCGTGAAAAGGTGCTAATCGTCCTAAATCGTCGAAGAAAGTGTGAAACGTTCTTTGAAATTATTTGTATTATATATACAGAATGTGACGATTTCTTGACAAAGTTTTCCTCATTAGCATGTACACAAAAACATTCACAAAATGAAGGCTGGTCAAAAATGTTGTACTTCATTTTCCCAAAAGTGCACTCGAATACAAATGGAATTATGACTAAAGACCCAAGGAGTTTGATGTTCCAAATATACTCTGTAAGTATATAAGCGACTCGATTTTAGAGAGCGTCCCAAAGCCTTCTAATTTGGTTTCTAGCATGGAACTCAAATATTTCTTCTATCTTTACTTTTCATTATAATTCAAATATTTCTACTTCCTTTACTTTCAATGACAGAGTCAATTCTTCCACCATCAGTCTGTACTAATAATGTCACGTGGCTGTAGTCTGATTTTGTAGTTTTTGCTGTTTAAAAGTACAAGTACAATTTCATATTTGATCACATAATAGAAACGTGTGGGGCAATCCAGGTGAGTGTTCTCTGGTAGGCTTACTTAGTGAAATACAGTACAGTAGTTGTCTTTGGATTCAGTTTCGCGGGGTAATTTCCAACATGGTTGGTTTGATTCAATGTGATTCAACCATGTTCTCATGACCTCCTGATCGTCATATCGAAAACGACAGATCTCCAACGATAATTCAGTTGAACAGGAAGTATTCCAGCAAAGGAATAAACGTTCTATAGTGTTTCTTCAGTAACATATTCGCTGATGAAAACCTTAGTAAAACATACGCGCTTTTTGACAATCGATGTAGGCCCTGTGTTAGGGCATAGGCTCAGTTACTTGCTTGCGCTGGGTATAAAAAATACGTGACGATCATTCAGTTGAACAGGAATTATTCTAGCAAAGGAATAAACGTTCTATAGTTTTTCTTCAGTAACATATGTATATATTATTGATTGACTTCGCTGATGAAAACCTTATAGTAAAATATACGCGCTTTTGGCAATCGATGTGTAGGCCCTGTGTAAGCTCAGTCACTTCTTGCCTGCGCTGGGTATAAAGATATGTGGCGCATCACACTTTTACTGTGAGGAAAAGATCTAAGTCCACTTTTTAACTCGTTATATGCGACGATACCAAACACCTATATCCGCAGAATAAGTTGAATTGCGCCGTCACAACTGTCGTACGGTTTATCCAGCAAAGAGGTATACCAAAACAAAATCATGGACGCTTGTTTAAGGACGAAATCCCAATATTTATCACCCTTTGTGCCAAATGATTCTACAATACATCGCTCGCAAGAAACTTGTATTTGGTTAACACCGGAATTTCATTCTTCCTAGTTTAACCCATGGTGCACCGCGGGCCACAACAGACAGTTAATTGTGACGGTAAAACCGTTTCTGAAAGTGAAAAAACGAGTTTGTATTGGGTGGTCAAATTGCCTTTTCTTTTTCTTCATAAAACGATTTTAAAAATCAAATCTTCCACGACTCAAGAACTCGAGTTCCTATGACTGAGAAATGGTATACACAATTCGCGAGGTTTTAAGTTTTTTTGCCTCTCTTCCAGTTTGCCAGTCAAAACAGAATCTGTATTAGTGAAAATCAGGCAGCATTTATGCTTTGTCTTTGTCTTGGCCCCAAAAATTAACCTCGGATTAAAGGCCTGTTTTAAATTAGAAGGTTTTAATTAAGCTTTAACAAAATCATATAACCTTGAAATGACCGGCGGCTCTGCTGATGCGGTGCGAGAAAACACAGTTCTGACGTAAAAATTGCAATTGCACATCAACGAGTTTTTATTAATCTCTAAAAATACTTTTCCAGTTCGATCAGTGTTTTCTATTGCTTAGTTGCAGTCTTGCAGGTTTAGTACTAATTCTATTGCAAATAATAAATTGGCTTGTAAAATGAGGACGCCCTATTGGTCAATCAAGCTTTCAAATTCTTTCAAATTAAAATTAATTTGAGACCTAAATTACGTTAGTCTCGCCCTGAAATATAGGGTAGAAAACAACAAAATTGACATTCTGATCCTCAAAGCGATTCCTAGGAAGAAAAAAAGTCACGTTTGATATTTATACTGAGAAAATACTTCCTTTGTGGTTGCTAGTTTAAGCTCCCAAGCGAGGAAACCGACGAATCCGATACAACTTCAGTTTCGTATTTTCGGCATCCTGTTACACCGTCAAGTTTGTCATTGACTCTGGGTTAACGTCTTCATTTTATGAATTTTTGAATAATTCCAGGGGTGTTTTACGGGTCGAGGTTATTTATCTTTCTATCAATCTTGATTAAACAAATTGTTGAGAGGTTGGACGTGATTTGCCCGCCTGTTCAGCCAGTTTTCAAGGGTTTCGAGCCTTCTGTACGAGAATTCAATTAGTTATGTGATATTTTCCTGATGCCAAACAATCCAATTCAATTGGGAGGTCATGGTTTTCAGCGGTAACCGTGATTCCCGGTTGTTGGCCTTTGGAATTTGCTTCTTGGTCTTACAAGATTGCACAATGGCAGCATTACATTACCATATAAATGATTTATTGTCTACAAACAAACCTAAACAAGCCAGCTTTAGTGTACGACAGAGGCAATTGCTCGTCTTGCTGCCGAAAGCGAAAGGATGAACCTGTTGAAGCTGTTCAGTTTGTGAGTTGATATCAAGTTTAAAATGTTTCATTTTGGAGACATCTATTTGAAAGAATTCTACAAGTTTTGCCTAAAATCGTAGAGGGAGATAGAAAAATGTTTTTGCTGTGCCTTGTAGACGCCACAGGAAGTAAATATTATTTGCTATTTTCCAGAATTTGGCGATGATCTTGACTGTGATCCTCAAAAGCAACCTAAAACTCACTCAAATCTTTCATCTTTTTCATGTGCGCCGCTCTCAATTGATGATATATTTAACGCAACCAGTGATATTGCTGATCATATTAACAACTTATTCATTAAAATTATTGCTCAGGTAACATAGAGAACAATAATTAGCTGACTCATTAATGAAAATCAATGAAAACACATTCATATAGTGGCTAAATCCCCCATGCATTGCAAAGACCATCAACTCAATAGTGAAAAACAGTCCTTAGGGAATGGACGTCAGTTATCATGCATTTTCGTTAGTATGTTTAATTCCTGTTATTCGGTGACCAACAAGAACTTGCAAGAACTGTATTCATACGATGGTTATCAAAAGCTATCTGCTCATTGAAAAGTGGCATTGCCCTCTTGTAGGGAAATGTATATACAAACTTCATAGGTATTTGCGGGTAGCACTATTTCGAGATACAAGATACAAAGATACGAAGATACAAAGATACGAAGATACGAAGATACGAAGATACGAAGATACGAAGATACGAAGATACGAAGATACAAAGATACAAAGATACAAAGATACAAAGATACAAAGATACGAAGATACGAAGATACAAAGATACGAAGATACTAAGATACAAAGATACGAAGGTACAAAGATTCCTTGTATCGGATTTCTCATATGTATTAGTGTTACCCGGGTTTCAGCTTGTATAGTTTCATTTTAGCTGATTTGTTTAATTTTGCAATTGAAGTTTGGTTTTGTAGTTTTACAGAGACCGCAAACATGGTTTCCATGCCTGTGTACCTCTAGCACAATTGATGAAGGTGATAGCGACGGAGAATCTCTGGTCGATAATGATTGCCTATCTAGAATCTCCATCAAAAGCGGCGTAAGTACAATATATTTTCTAAGCTAAAATGAGCATCTGCATCTATATTTGAAAATATAGAGGCTGAAACCCGGGTAACACTAAAGGCTGGTTTCCAAATAGTCGTATCAGTCGTACGAGTCGTATCAGTCGTCTGTGAAAAATTTCACGCGACCCGCACGACTATATGGAAACACTCGATGGGACGACTCATACGACCAATACGACTGATACGACGGGTCGTTTGACGGTCGTCTGAGATAGAAAAAATTCTATCTCTACGACTCATACGACCGGAAATGGGCGTGGCGACAGCAGTTTTTTAATGGAAACCATCGCATACGACTCGTACGACTCATACGACCGAAAAACATGGCGGCGCATACTCAATTCGATCGCAAAAAGCCTTGCTTCTCTAAAAATATCATTGTATATTAGCCAGTAAAGATGTGAACGTCTGAGAAAACGGCCTCGCGATTTTTGTGAAGAAATCTCATTTATTAGCAGTAAAAACCGATGATACGAGGATGAAACTTTAGAAAAGATACACACTCCAAGTTTCTAGTGAAGCGAAGTGATTGTGCGAGCCAAAAATTGACTCTCTTGCCTTTTCTGCGTAAAAACGGGACTGTAGGGGCCTTGAAGACTCGCGCTTCTGTTGGTAACCGCCATTTTGTTGCAAAATCACATGTTGTCAAGCGACTGATACGACCATATGGGAACCAAGCAACGCAAGGGTCGTATGAGTCGTCCTGTCTCTGCTGGAGGCCTGTTCATATGACCGATACGACTCGTACGACTGATACGACTATATGGAAACCAGCCTTAATACATATGAGAAATCCGATACCTTGTATCTTAGTATCTTTGTATCTTCGTTTCTTTGTATCTTCGTTTCTTTGTATCTTCGTATCTTCGTATCTTTGTATCTTCGTATCTTTGCATCTTGTATCTCGAAATAGTGCTACCCGGTATTTGCTCCATAGAGGACAAAAGAACGCTGTTAGCGCCGACTAAATATGTATTTCACTCTGCGCATTCGGGTTTTCAACAGGTTAGTGCATTTGATGATTTATACTGGTCAAAAGATCAAAAATTGTCAAACATACATGAATGTTTGCTTCGAAAAATCATAAACAACGAAGTTTTGTACTTTGATGTGCATGTTTGCGTTTTGAAGGCACAAGTTCACGGTAAACTTTCGCTGAGGAAAAAAAACACGCTTCAAGAATCAACACTTTTCTTATGATAATTGGCAAGTCAAATAGTACCTAACGAATGGAATTGCATAATTTATACTCGTATCAGAAACCAAATACAGGTTTTATAATTTGAATGGATATTTTATGGCTATATCTTAGATCACTTACGATATTTATGGTAAGAAGAGTCTGTTTTGTATCCGCCTTAAATCTTAAGTTCTTCTAAACTGGTCAACAAATTGCTCATATTTAACCATAAGAGTAATGTTTTCCCAAATATATCCTAGAGGCTCTGAGAATTATCTCCAATTCACCTTCGGGCACAAAAATACGTCATATTCTATAAAACCCCATCATTGCTCAAGCCGTCGTCCAATATAAAATTAGTCTATTCTTGAAATAGAGAATCCAGTGATATTGTGTCAATGGTTAGTGAGACGTAACACTTGGTGTATTTTTTATGTTAACAGGAAACCATTGGTGCCAGTAAGAGTTGGCCATGGAATCAATCGGAAAAACAAGAATGATGAGCGAGTACAAGCTGGGCATAGTCCTCCCCTTCGTAGGCGTAGAACTAGGGATTACGTTCCGAGCTCTCAGTCAAGAAAAGCAGATACGGGGAGCTTAACTGCTGGACTTGCTGCATTGATTTGAAATACTTAGAGCAAGCACTGGGGTCGTTAGTGATGAAAACATGAACACTTTGAATGTCAATGCCAACAACCCAACTTCAACAAGTTCGCAAGTTAATACTTCACGCGGAAGGACATATGCGGATAATAATTTGAGCGCCAACGGCGCACAAGAAAACTCTCGTGTCGGCGAAAAGTACAATATTCTCAGAGCCGAGAATAAAATCCTGCGAGAGAGACTACAAAATGCACTTCAGCGCGAAATGAAAGCCCTGAAGACGTTTAAAAGACTTGCAAAGGAAAATCGACAGCTCAAGTTGAATTTACGAAAATATGGAAGAACTTTGCTTGGATTCTACGAGGACGAATCAGGTATGAGCAAAATAATTCCCAATTCTTATCTTCTTTTTACTAATTTTTTCATGTGTAATATAAGAGGTTATCTCAAATTTGTTGAGTGGCTTTTTCAAATCAAGTAGGATAAGATAGATATCTAGTCGAGGGTCGCTGACACATTGTAAACACAGTTTAATTTCAATCTTTCCAACTTCACTTGTCTGTGCCTGGCTTTACGTTGTTTATTAGGAATTTTACTGTCTTGTCTGAATTCATAAATTTTCATCGGTCATTTCGCGGGGTATAATTATCTTGTAAATGCTACCACATATATATTGGCTTTGGTAGCTTTCGATCCCTATTACACCAAAGATATCGGATATGGCTTTTCAATAATTTGTCAATATATTTAACATATTTCTCTAAGCGATCCGTTTCACGCGTAAGAACGCGTTCATTTCACAGAGATAATTATGGCAATTTATTATGCGCTTGTCTTACAAAAGCACTTCGGCTTTTTGTAATTAGCTGGACTGTCTGGTTCTTGATACACGCAACATCATTTTGTCAGCCTTTTTGCAGGTAGTTCTGTGATTTTAAAGTCATATCTCCATTTTTTTACAATAAGTCTGAGCGGACATTAAAACGATGGAATTGAGATCCAATCAAATTAAAAATACTCGAAATATAAAATAAAAGTAATTAAGATAATGGCGATGAATAAATAAAAAATGTCCAAGCGCATTAATAAAAACTGTTGCTATTTCTATCCATGTTTTTCCTCAAGTTTCATGCGGTAGAATATGTTTGATTTGACAAACATCGGGCACAGTAAACAAGGATATTTAGTACGTGAGAAGAACCAGTATCGAAACCTGTAAGATTCATTGAGGAGTTTTATATGTGCATTTTCCGGATCAAACCTGGAACTACAGTCTGATCCCCGGGGGTGGTAGGGTGGTGGAAGTATTTCGCCAAATATCGCACTGAAAGTGCTAGAACTCACTGTAGGTATATCGAGAAACTTCCCGATGAAAAGTGTCGTTACCTGAACTACTCACATGTTCAGTGAGTTTTCCAAGCTTATTCCGACGATAAATCGCCGATAACCTTATCAAAACTTACAGATTTTGGAGAGAAACGTTCGTCGTGTAGGCCGCCATCTTTGTTTTGGCTCCGAAATATGATATCAGGTGATTATAGAAATAGATTGTTTTTAGGGCAGGAAAATGTTCTGAAATTTTTAATTATGGCTTTTGTAGTAAAGGTTACCAAAGTGAGGTTGACTCCACACCAAAAATACATCCCTAGGATCCGCCCACGTTGTTGAAAAACTGTCTGGTTTAAAATAACACTGAAGACAAGGAGAACGTCCACGTGCCAGTAGAGACGAATCGTTTCGACAGTGTTTCCTAAGTGTTGGCGTGCTCATAAGTTTAAGAAAATAATATTTTATAGAAACTTTTGGGACGAAAAAACAACAACATGAAAAAAGCAGAAAGACTCCCGCATTTGAAAAAATCATGCAAAGTCTGTATTTTACGATAACATATGAATATTGTAAAGTGAGATCTACATGTATCATTCCCCCATTCCCTAATAAAAATATAAAAACACGACTATTTTAAGAAATGAAGTGCGTCATTCAACCATTAGTGCTTCAAGTGGTCTCAGAACACAACATCATCAAATCAAATGCAGAACTCTCTAGTCGGTTTGTCTAGTTATATGTTGGTTCCTTGTTGTATTTGTTCGTCGCATTGTGGAGTACAAGTGCTTTGTTTATAGAGTCAAAGTCCAAGAGAATCTAGGAAGCGTGGGTGGGCACTTACGAAGTAACTTTTGTAAAATCTAAATGCAGTTTTGAGGAACTTTGTGTAAGTAGACTACTAAAAGACTCATAAACCTTTCCAATCGTTATTGTTGAAAATAGTAGCATCTCCTCCAAGACTACAGTTTCTTTTGTTCACAACACACTTTATTTCACCTTTGCTGTGGCCAATTTCTCTTGAGCATTCCTTGAGAGTCCAGCAGGGATTCCCGCCAAAAATAGAGACGTTGGAATTTTCCTGACAGATTTTCAAAAGCCGTCTCGCGACTCAGCGTGCAAAAGGTATTCTCATTCAAGAACCAAGCTGTGCTATTCAGTTGAACTATTTATCTATATCTTTTTATTTATATAATACATCCGGCTCAATTTGCTTTGCTTTCTTTGGATACGTAGAAAAGATATTGTCGATATTGTATCGAGTTGGCTCTCTTTGTAGAAGTTTGCAAACAAAAAACAAGCACGTCTTGACCATTGTCACCCTTTCTTTTTTCAGTCTTTTTTTCCCCAAAAAGCAGGCGAATCCAAAATGCATTGCCTTTCACACTGGAATGCCTCTCATTGGAGACTCAAGTTTTTAAGTGATTCTATATGGTATTATGTCTGTTCGAAAGACACTTTTGTAGCTCGTTGAATTAAATTGAATTCCGCGTTGCTGAATTTTTTACGCAGTAAAACACTCAAGAAGTTTTGGCATTCTTATAATGACATTGTCATAAAAAAAGTGGCTTACTGTTCTAGAGCACTTGTTAGCTTTACTGAACAAATTGACGTCATGGCGGATTACAAAATAGCATGACTTTGTGCGTGATTAGAAGTATCACGTTATTACTAGGCGTGATACGTATGATCTCATTGATCTAAAAACAGCGAGTGTGTCCAGTTACCCTGGTGGCCAGTACTAAGTCTTCGTGATCATGCAGTTACTAGTAGTTTGCTGGTAAAAGGGGGTGCTCGGAAATCCGCTTGCGGATGCGCCGAGCGGATCTCGAGCCGACCTTGACCGCGTGTCACAGGGACTGAATCTCCGAATAAACCCACAGGAAACACGCTATGCAAGAATAAACACGGCAAACGTTTCATTGCTAGACACTGAGAAATGCAGTGTTGGAATATTGAATCTAGACACTTAGTATGCATTTGTGTATGCACTGACTATTGCGCATTTGCGTAATCTGGAGAAGGATTTTGCACCAAGAGTGGATTACAGAAATTTGGTTCGAAGAATAGATGTCAAAGTTTTGTCTATGATAACAATTTTATGGCAAATTATTCAAGGGAATCTCCACACTGTTTATCATTTGCATGTGCTATGAACACTTTCAGATTAGCTGAGCTTACCGTACCCTATCGAGTAGGATTTAGCCTAGTCCCTGGTTCTGAGTGGGTTTCCTGTACTAGGCCATGAGCCGAATGGAAGCGTGAGGGCCAAGGTCCTAACCACAGGAAGCCCGTCAAGAATTACCGAGACTCAGCTGTCGATGCCGGCACAACCCTGCCCATAATTCACCGGCCGCCATTTTTGAACGTTTCTTCATCAAAATTCAGCGAGACTCCACAACAAACGTGCAAGCGTTTTTTACCAGTCAGTATATTCTAAAAATGCTGTTTTGTAACAGCCCTCCTTCTGTGTTCTTTTTCGTTCTGGAATCCTAAGACCCCGTCCACACTACATCGTTTTCAAACGTAAAAGAAGGAAAAACCAACACAGAAACGCAAGATTTGCCAACGTTTCGGACCTTTATTTCGGTCCTTCTTCTTCGTTTTCAAACGAAAACGGATACTTTTTGCTCCGTTTTCAAAAAGATTTGCGTCCACACTTATCGTTTTCGTATTGTTTCCGCCGTTTTTCGGTGATCGTTTTCGGCGTTGTAGTGTGGACGATAGCCGTATCCGGAGCAAAAAGTATCCGTTTTCGTTTGAGACGGGGTCTAAGTTAAAGCTCAAAAGTCGATGCGTCGTTCTTACAAAACTCAAGAGCCCATTACACAGCCTACGCTCATTTCTCGGTACGCACGCTCAGTGCAAGAAACTAGACAGTATACCTCTGTTATCCGGGCTTAGTATCTAAAAGACAGTTTAACTATACCCGTCAAAGCTGTCACTACACTTATAATGCCTAAAAAACAGCCAGCTCTTTGACGTTTCCTTGTTATGTCAACGATACTCAACGTTACAGAGAAAAATAGTTTAGATGCTTCTTTTTTCGTGTGATGTCGCGCTTGCGCAGTAACTGCGCCAATATCATGTGTCTCACGCATGCGTGATCACGAAATCAGAGGTTTATAAAATACAGCGACCCCCTAGTTTGCAAAACAAACCTTCAAGCAAAACGCACGTTGAACAACAGCCCAGTGATTGATAAAGAAGTCTTGTTGAAGCTTAGATTTAAATGATGCAATGAATTCCAATTGATTGCAATATCTAAAAGCACCGACATAGAGCTTGCAATTTGGTAGAAATATTGGCTCACAGGAGAACCGTGGGAAAATTCGAGCAAGCCTTTCAGAATTGTGATGCTGCGACAGAAAAACATGCGAGAACGAAGTCAAAGTGTTGAATCATTTGGCTTAGCTGTTGTACCAAGAAAAACTCGTACGGGAAGGATTATATATATTGTGGGCGAGTAGAAAATGCAGCCGGCTCAGAGCATGTTTGGAAAAGAGCGCAAAGCGGATCCGAAGGTAATGTGTTTATGAGAAAAGAAGATTGCTTTAATTGATGATGAAAAGTTTAGGAGTTAATCTATCGTTATTTTAACCGTTCAAGTTCAGAAGCCTGTGGCGAAACTTCGTAAACATTTATGAGACTAGTAGTGATTTTTATCGATGTAATACGAAAGTTCAGCTTCCTTCGGAAACCAGTCTGTTGAATTTTTGCAGTTTTGAAAAAGTGCGTGACTCACTGTGCTTAGCTCTTGTTTACAAAGGATTGGCCTTCTAGGCCCAACACACGTTTCTTGCTTGGCTATACTTCTAACCTGTGTTTTATTATACCACCATATAACGGCATAAAGTTATGCCCCAGGAAAAATGATGACTCCATAAGTATAGCACACCAAATCAGCGGGAAGTCATAGAGATTATCTGCACTATTATTTCCCCCTATTGGCGACCCAAGGCTTTATAATATTTTTGTAGTGTACATTTTGACACGCTTACGTTAGCAAAAAACTATAACTTTGTACTTAAAATATCACAATTCTCTTGAGCCCTGTTTTCGGTCTAATCTAAAGTTTAGAAACTTTGGAGTTTTCTGCGAAAGTTTTATAAAACTTCCATGGAAAATGTTGATCATTCTTTAGCAATTAGCTTTGATAATTTAAACCACAGAGATATTTCTCACTTTATTATCATTTATCTGTGATGAAATTTTGTACAGTTAGAAAATTGTCGCCTTTTTGTACTTCTTTCCAATGAGAATCGTTCTGTTTACAAATAGTTTCGTTTCTGTTTTGCCCGCGCTCGCCGCAAATAAACAAACTCCTGCATCGCGGAGCTTCTACCACAAAGTAATGAAATGTTAATCTAGAAAATGTTTTGTAAGTGTTTATTTACGTTCATTAAATTCTCATTAAGTTGGATACAAGGTGGATTAGGTGTGACCACCTAGGCTTAAAAAAAGTCACGAAGAAAAGATTTTATGAATGAAGCAAAAAATAAGCCCATTCAGACATACCTTCACCTGGTTCAGAGAAACTTTTTCGAGCGAGTTTCGGTTCTCTCTTTCTTAGCGCTCGTCAAAATACAGCCATATCTTTTGCTATTTGCTACAACCTACTTTTCTTGTAAGCGAAAGAGTAAACAATGTCCATGGACTAAAAATCTCTAATTAGTTGCTGCCAAAACTGGCTCACTGCAGTCCTTTGTCAGTATTACAAATGCTTCCTTATTGTTTGCAAACTGTAATGAGTCGGTTATTTCCGTTTTGATAAGAATTTACCCCAATGTGAGTGAGAGCAGTCCAGTTAAAATCAATTTTCCATTCAGAGTCAATTGAAATCAATCTATTCTTGCTAAGACCTCCTTCCTCGCCCAATCAAAATCATTACAGAAATTAATTTACAACTTGCTGCTTAATGGCTTCCTTCTCAGCCAATTAGAATCAAGCGTTAGCTATTCGTCAGAGCAGGAGACGAAGAGCCGGGTTTTAGAAAAGAGACCGTAGTGCTGGATTTTAGAATTAAAATATTAACTGCCAACCATATGTAGCAAATTTCATGAAGAAATTGCACGAAGAAATTATTACAAGCATGTTAAATCCGTTCCTCTCATTATTAGAATTAACACCATATTTCCTCTTCTTTCATTAATTAGATTCCGATCCAAGTGAATCAGCACGCGAGGCCGAACTTGCTGCGTATTCCAAACTCCTTGCCGTATCGGATCCCAGAACCTCGCGGTCAAACTCGATCGAGAGCGACTCCTCTTCCTGTAGCCATGGCAACCACAGAAAGGAGCGCCGCTGTTCGCCCATGTTATTGACAACAAAAAGTGCCTCTACTTCCATGGAAGATCTATTGCCTAGGAAACCGACGATGATTGACAAGTGGACGTCAATCGAACCAATCATTACAAACGGTAGCAGAACTAACAGGACTAGAGAGGAAGATTTGAGCGAATTTCCTGAAGCAGACAGTTTCAGGTACTACAACTTAGTTCGAATATTATTGAGCGCCGGCATGTTAGAGCAGATCTATTATGACTAGTATGCTTAGGACGCGACGTGAATCATACATTGTCGTGACTAGCACCATCAATCCTTCAAAAGTCTAATCAAAATGCTTCGGAAAGGGCCCGGTTCCGTGACTTTTGCATCCACATGAAATGCCTTTTCCATTCACGGAAACCTGTCCCGTGCAGAAAGTCGTGAGTTGGCTTACATAGTATAGGCAAATATTTTGGCGGCGTGACTTGCAGGTATAGATCCCCCTTACGGATTTCTCTCAATTCATCGGTCTGTAAATGTAAGCATGGTAAGAGGCCCTGCAAAAGCTTCCAAAGGAAGTTTTAAAACCATCTTCTACATGAGGTTTGTCTACTCTCAACAGCGATGTAGCCAGAAATTTCTGAAAGGGGGGTGGGGGGCGGATAGTGAAAACATGGGACGAAAATGCTCAAATTTTCTCCAGCAAACGCAGTAAATGTATGGGAAAATTTCCGCGAAAGCCCCCCCCCCCTGGACCCCCCTGGCTACGCCCCTGCTCAATAGTTTTCCCTCGCATAAAAAAGTATAAAAACGGTTGACGCAAACAAGCAACAAGCCCGAATGTTTGTCGAGGCTCTCCCTGCCTTTCTTCTTACAATTAATTGTAGCTATAGATTTTATCGTGACTTCAGGCCAATCTAAAGTGATTAGACCAAATCGGCTCACCATGTTTACATCTTGTTGCCACCCAATCATGTGATGATTCCTTTGAGAGGATAATTTTTTATTTCTGTACAACCAACACACTCGTGCATTCGGTCGAGCGAGAAAAATTTGACTATACCCAATTGTAACTATGCCCAAAGGAATTATCACATGATCTGAATTGGGTGGCAACAAGATGTAAACACAGTTTGCCGATTTCAGTGTCTATTGAAAGTAATCGCCATTTTTGTCAACCTAGCCTGATAGCCGGCTCTCCAGTTGGTTTTTCCGGATATAGATTTTTTGGACGCGCGGGTTTCCTGTGTCGCGACACAGGAATCCCGCGCGCCCAAAAAATCAAATATCCGAAAAAAACACTCGAGAGCCAGCAGGCTATTGTCAACCTAATAACGCGGTCCTCTTTCAGATGGGGACCGTCGAGCGTCCCACCATCGGAGCCAAGCAGCAACAATCTAACCGACTCAGTCAAAGCGAAACTTCTTCACCGCCAGCTCCTGGACCTTCAGACCCAGTCCGTAACCGAGCGCCGGAAGTACAGTGACGTCAGACGCTACTGGGTTGACCCAACTCTGGTGGAGAACTCACTTGGGGTTCCTGTGTTACACAGGGCCTCCAGCTCTCCAAGTGTACTGGGTGCGGATTTAGAAAGCGAATCACCAAGTGAGAATTCACTTTTGACTACTTTCATATTGTTTCATTTGACCGATATAGTTTTATCCCCTAAAACATATTAAACTTCATTCTTGGAAATTATTTGGTCAATAACGTGATAACGAAGTCGTGACTCCCCTTCTGATAAATTGCATGCCAAAACGCGGAAGAAATCAGCTACATTTTGAGCCAAACTTGCAGGAATTGTAGCAACACATTTTTCGATCTGTTCTGGTTCAGGGGTCTGTTCTGATTCAGGGGTTTTATTTTACGCTTTACGAACCTTTTAGACGGATTACCATCTTCGTACCCACCATCCTTCACAAGCACAAGCTCCGCCGAGACTTCCAACAGCTCCACCGTCGATAACCACATGCGGTCAGCTCAGGCTCCGAAACCTTGGCGACGAGTCTCCGAAGGAGCTGAAGTCATCCGAAGACGGTCCGAACATCCCCCGGAGTACAGGCATTCTTATCACGGAGACGAACTTCGTTCGGTTCCCGAAGGCTCCCCAACACTTGTTGATTATGTCGACAACGAAAGCCGAGGAAGTTCAGGTTCCGAGTCACCAGTTTCTCAGGTACGACTGAAATCAACTACTGCAGTAAAAACTTGTAATCAGAAGTTCTCCTCGTATATAAGAACCTTTCATTTTCGAGGTCAGACTGAGCAGGCCTTTTTCTGTGCTATGGTGTTTTTCTTTATCTGTACTTAGATTGAGATTTCGTTTACAATCATTTTTCTAGTCTCCCGACGAAGACGACGACAGTTCGTTACGCAATATACCTATCCCATCATACAATGCGGACGGTCCTACCCAGAGATCACCGCAGTCTTCGCCGCCGCCTTTTACAATAGATGTCGTCATCGATACGCCAACGGAGGTAAGGTCACGTGACATTGGTAAGACATGCGCACTCGACACACTCGAACCGGGAGCGTCATTCTCGTACGCAGTCCTCCCTCGGCCTGGATCACGGCATGGGCCCGAGGCTCTGCTGGCAGCTGTTTCTACGATTCCGCTGATTGGCTAATTTTAAAGGTTTATATTCTATTACTACCGCGCATGCGTCAGTTTGCTGCCGTAAAATTCATCGTCTTGGGTGTAAGAAGCGAGGGAGCTTGGGTGAGCGAAAGAACATGTTGAGCGCGGGTATTTTTCTTTCATTCTTTTCATAAAAATGCTAAATATTTTAGGTTTATGTTGACCACTGCGCAGGACAAGGAGCCCATCACTTTGCAATGCGCATGGAGCATTTTTATGCAGTATAATCTGCCTTGATGTAACACCCTTAACACTGTTCATGACAATTATATTTCCCTCTCGGGGTCAAAGATTTTTCTCCTTATCTTGATCATTATTCATCCCTTGACATTTTTTCCTAGTCGTCCTCAGAATCAGACTCGAACACCTCATCCCAAGTGGCTCGCCGTCCCAATCGCCGACCAGGGCTAAGTGCAGGCATCCCCACCCGACCCGGTATAGGGCATTCTGTGTCACTTCCGGCCGCCTCGTTCAGCCATTACCTCTCCGTTTTACATCAGTCGGGAGGCGCCCGCTCGGATTCTGAGGATGTCATTGAAGAAGAGGAGGAGGATGAGGCAGGGGAACCAATTATGCCGACACATAGGGTAGGGCGATTTGTCTGTCTGTCTCACTGTCTCTGAGTCTGTCTGTCTGTCTGCTGCCTATTTGTCTGAGTGTCTGTCTGTATGTATGTTGCTGTCTGTACTCTCTGTCTCCAGGGGATTTCTGCAGAAACCCATCCATGGGAAAAGCTGAATTTCCCATGGTAGAAGAATGGGAAGTGTTCGGATTTCCCATGGCTATCCTTGTGAATTTACGAACACTTCCCATGCGTGTGCCTTGGGAATTTCAGTTTTTCCCATGGATGGGTTTCTGCAGACATTCCCTGTCACTCGGTCTGTCTCTCTGTTTGTCTGACTGTCTGTCTGTTTTGTCATTGAACCGCTTGTCTGTGGCTTTGATTATGTGATTTAGTGCTCGTCTACTCTGCATGTATCTCGCATCATGCTTATTTATTTGCTTTTTTCTTAAATTGCTTTCTCAATTGATTTTCAGAGAGAGAGACGCGCCTCGGTGGACGATGATGAGGTTTATGTCAAGAAAAACCGCGAGAAAAGACAAAAGAAAACTTCAGTCTCGCTGGTATGTTATGATCAATCAATACCTGCGCTTCGAAAAGACAGGGTCTGGATTCTGCTTCGCGCGATTGTGAATACAAATTTTTGCAAATTGCAGTATTCGCTCAAAACAATTTAATGAATCATGTTGACCTCATTTCATCTTTCTTTTTAAAAAAAAGTTGAAACTTGAATAATTAATTTTTTTTTGGAATGATTTTCTGCCACTCTGCTTTGACTCTCCATATTTGTCTTTTCCTCTAGCGATTCGAGGGTGGTGTCCCACGTGAGAACGCTGAGACCCTAGCGGCAGACATTGCAGCTTTCCTTCAGTACAGGAAACGAAGCGACTCTGACGTGACCGAACCACATCAAGCTCAACTCGCAACAGAGAACGCGGTGAGTTTACAACCCTTTCTGGTCAATAGCATTCTCGTACCCAGAGCTCCCCGGTCGCGGGGGAGACTCTGGCGACAACCACCGAGGCATGCGTAAAAGAAAATGGTGGTTTTTATACCTCAAAATTACTTTTAGAGCGTTCAAGTCGAAGGCATAGGTTCAAAACACGACTAGGAAACGAATGGCAGTGTTATTTGACAGATACGTTTTTATAAAGCGAGATTAAGCTACTTTTATGTAAGCGTGCGCGCCATTGCGACCAATCAGCGAAGGCCCTCAAATGGATGTCACCAGAGACTAAGCATATTGGTCATCCAATATTTACGCGACAAAGTGGAGATTTGGCAGTATAAAATGTCAATTTCATAGAGGAGTTTATAAGGAAATGGTTTTTTTTTACGTTTTTCTCGGAAGTATGCAATTTATTTTTACAATGTATAATGCAGATAATATAATACACGACATTTTGAATAATTCTTGGCACTCTTCGTCAGCAGGCACCTTCCCGTGAAGTAGAAGATATAAGCATGGCGTAAGTTCACATACCGGTTGATCAGATTTTTCAAGTTGTATAAATGAAGGCACATAGTAACGTGTCTTTCTTGTCTCATATCAGGGAGTCAGCGGCGATTGCCAGAGCCAGATCGTTGAGCCGACGGCGTGGGTCAGCGGTTGTATCGTTGCCAGGGGAACGGTCCTACCAGATGGATTTGCACGTGCTGAACACCAATCGTACATTCCTAAGTGGTATAATAATGCTATTTAAATAATTTGCGTTTGAGTATAGTGCAGACAGTTGTCCGCGTTGTTCGAGGCGAGACAGAAACAAGCATGCAGTCAAAACCCTGTGATTTGATTGGTGGATACTAGCGTTTTGGCATGTCGTAGAAACCTCTCATTTGCCCCATAGAAACGTATCGTTTGCACCTTTGGTACACAATTTTTCAGTGCTCACAGCAACAAACAAATATTTGGTTCCACGCTTTAACACAAATAACAGTTTCTAGTTGTTTCTTTCATTGAGGATTTCGTTGTTTAGATGAGTTGTGTATGCCATGATTTGCAAAATATTTCTGCAATCACTATTCGACGTGCACTGGTTGATTCACATCTGTAACTCGAGATGGTTTTGAGCTATACTGTAGCTTTTTGATATCCTTGTTTTGCTTACAGCTCGTGTTTTCATTTGTAGAAAAGTCGAACTTGTTGGAGAAGAAAGATCTATCAGGCTCCTCGACGTCTCTCAATAGCATTGGTAAGGTTACATGACGCATGGGAATCATCTTGTGATCGCCCTTATAATGTTTTGTGCGTTTTATAGTCGATCCTGACAAGAAATCAAGATGGTCAATTCTACGACGGAACAAGAAATTGGTAAGCATCACTTATAAAGGCGATGCATTGAACTAGGACCACTCTAACCTTTTTGGTTTTGGTTTTAGCTTTATGGCAAAGAAAAGGCTCGCACTGTTGAAGATTTCCGCGAGGTATTGGCTGGTTTGCGCGACAGTCCACGGCCAACTATCGATCACGAACTGGGCGAATACAAGGTACGAGATTAGCTAATCGTGTATACCACACAATACTCCATAACTCATACATTACTGCATACATAACTCTGCGTAGAGCAGATTTCAGATGAGTATCGAAAACTAAACGCAAAGTAAATACTTAGCCAATCAGAGACGAAACAAATTCAACAACCAACCAATTAGGGGACGTAGTAAGTGCGACTTGAATTCTGATTGGCTGACTAAACAAAGAACCGCGACCTCAACCAATAGAAACACGCAGAAAACACAAGTCTGATTTGCTTTCGACAGTCATCCAAAATCCTCTCAATAACTCCATGGGATAGAGCGGATTTCACATGACTGTCAACACTTGTTATGTAATTACGATTGCTTTGCGTTCTCATTGGCTACTCGTTTTTCTCAGCCAATCAAATTCTGTAGTAAATACAATTGTGTAATTACTTAGTAATTGCTTCGGCTTGTGATTGGCTGCAAAAAGGGCCATTTAGGAGCAAGTCGTGATTTCTCTCGATTCTGATTGGCTCGTGATTGCTGTTTTCGCGACAATCATGTAAAAACCGCTCTAACTAACTGGCAAGAGTCAATGTCTGAACTGTATGAGTTTTAACTTACACAGGAGAGTCACTGGACCCAGCTGATGAAGTCACCTCAAGGAACACGACGCCCACTGTCAGATGGGGTCAGCAACCTCTCCGACCAGGAAACAAAGCGCCGCGAGGCTCTGTGGGAGTTATTTCATAGCGAAGTGGTGTACCTCATGGATCACGTTTTGGTCCTAAAGGAGGTCTTTCTTGAACCCTTGCGACTTGTTCAGCAGATGGGATACCTGCAGAACGTGGATACGAACAAGATCTTTTGCAATGTGGAAGGACTGTGTGAGGTATGAAATACAATACAAAGATCTAATAAATTGTTCCGCTTTGATAGGGGAGGGACGGGGGAAAGAGAAAGGGACGTGGATACGAACAAGATCTTTGCAATGTGGACGGATTGTGTGGGGTATAAAAGGGAGGGAGGGGTGGGAGGGGGAAAAGAGAAAGGGATGGCCTTAGCTTGCCAGCCGCCGTTTTGTCGTCCACAAAAACAAAGCATCCAAGTCACACAAAGCATCCATTTCAATCAGCTGAACTAGGGAAGGTAGATTACGCGTGTCTGTTTTTCATGCCAATTGTTTGTCTGAATTAAATGCACTCGTAATTGAGAATTCAGTCATTTCAAGACTTCGCATCCGTGCCATGTCCAAGATGATCGAGTTAGCTGTTCTATTGGAACGTATTGACTTGTACTGATAAGAAAACCATGTATTTCCAGGTCAGTGCCAAGTTTGCTGCAGATCTTCTGTTGGTGTTTAAAGGCGATCAGACCACGTCACAGTTCGGTAGTACAGCCGCAGTCGTGTCAGCTTTCACAGAGGTATTAAAATACATGGGCGTAGCCAGGGGGGGCGCCCCCTTTCTCGGGAGATTTTCCCATACTTTCACTGTATTTGCTGGAGGAAATTTGAACATTTTCGTCCCATGTTTTCACTATCGCCCCCCCCCCCCCCCCCCCCACCTTCAGAAATTCTTGGCTACGCCGCTGAAATATTACTAACAACGTTAAACCTTGTAAAATTGATACTTGTAAGTGATGTTTTACGGAATGTGACAAACACAATTAGTTATGAAAAAATCACAGAGTGCAAATCGGTTAATATGGTCTTTCGAGATGTGTCTAAAAAGGATTTTCGATGATGAATATATGCGGTCGTTTTTTACAATCCTCGGTTTGGTAAACTGATTCTTCCTTCCCTCTTTTCACAGTTTGGCTGGCGTGTTCATCCACAATACCAAGAGTACTGCCTTAATTACTCAAAAGTATTGGGATATATCGACCACTGTAAGCAGTCCGAAGATTTCCAGGAATTCGTTAAGGTAAATAGAAATATTCTGGTAAGAAATTGGCACAGCTAACTAGACTGTACGAAAGATCATCACACGTCCTTTCCCTTGACACCTGTGCCAGCCGTCTCAACTTTTAACTTTGTCTGTCTGTCTGTCTGTCTGTCTGTCTGTCTGTCTGTCTGTCTGTCTGTCTTTCTGTCTGTCTGTCTGTCTGTCTGTCTGTCTGTCTGTCTGTCTGTCTGTCTGTCTGTCTGTCTGTCTTCTGTCTGTCTGTCTGTCTGTCTGTCTGTCTGTCTGTCTGTCTGTCTGTCTGTCTGTCTGTCTGTCTGTCTGTCTGTCTGTCTGTCTGTCTGTCTGTCTGTCTGTCTGTCTGTCTGTCTGTCTGTCTGTCTGTCTGTCTGTCTGTCTGTCTGTCTGTCTGTCTGTCTGTCTGTCTGTCTGTCTGTCTGTCTGTCTGTCTGTCTGTCTGTCTGTCTGTCTGTCTGTCTGTCTGTCTGTCTGTCTGTCTGTCTGTCTGTCTGTCTGTCTGTCTGTCTGTCTGTCTGTCTGTCTGTCTGTCTGTCTGTCTGTCTGTCTGTCTGTCTGTCTGTCTGTCTGTCAAGGCATGACATTGAAGCATGACCAAGTGTGTAATGATCTCTCTTAGTGAAAATTTCAAATTACTTGATCATAGTCTATACACCATACCAATCATAAATGTTCATAAACGATCATAATGACGAGTTTCTGGTGAATGGTTTCCCCGACAGCCACTCACAAGCCAAGGTTAAAACCATTATCTCACAATGAACACGTGACGGGGTCTTTGGTACAATCACAACCACGCGATGAGCACGTGATTTAGTTCAAAATATGATTGGTTGGTAGTATCGACCAACGCGAATGAGTTAAATAAGTTTATTTACGCCTCTTGCAGTGCAAGCACTGAATTGCAGGCGGTGGTCTGCAAATACAATAGTAATACATTGATAATAAAGCACGAATAAATACGAAATAATAAAGTTCACACTAAATGTCCATGACCCTAGCATATTTGTGCGTGACAAAGTCCCTTAAGCGGTTTGTGTTACATATCTTTAGGTGCTTAACAGTGTTTCTCAAGTTATATTGACAACCGGAATAGGCAAGCCTACCTTTAACGATATTATAAAGTGGGTTCTCATTAGAGATTGTACTAATAAATTTCTCGCATGCCGCCTTGCGTCTGTCACTAAGCGTATGAAGTATGCGTATGAAGTACCAGGGAACACGATTGCGAGAGCGCGTTTATGGACCTTCTAAAAAAGTAAACGCAAATACGTTTCGACACTCATCTGAATCCCGCCCTATTGTAATCTCTCTTGTGATTTTTGCACTTTAGTGGTGTGAGTATGATCCAAGATGCAATCGACTCCAGCTGACAGACCTCCTTGTGGCGCCTCTACAGCATCTCACTAAATACCCTCTTTTGCTCAAGGTGAGAATAGAATAGCATGTTCCTTTATTCCTCTTACATTCCCAGTGCGCATCTAAGTTGTCCTTGCATTTTACCCAACATCTGGCGAAATCACGCGCACAATGTATTAAATTACTATTAAACATTATGTTATTCGCGCTCCCTTCTTATGAACCTCTTCCTTATGAGAGTTCCTCACAAGAGAGAGTGCTTTACAACCCCACCCATGAATGTAACCTGCGTCGTTTAACTGACCGCTTATTAAAGATCAAACATCTCAGAAACGAGATTGAACATGGATAATGTTCAAGGGTGTACTTTACAACCCCACCCATGAATGTAACCTGTGTCGTTTAACTGCAGACCGCTTATTAAAGATCAAACATCTCAGAAACGAGATTGAACATGGATAATGCGGTATACAAGGACAGAGCGGAAATGACCAAACATGAAATGTCTAACTTTGCCATATTTCAATATATAAACTCAAGATTCCGTTTACAAAGAGTTTCTATGGCTAAAAGCTTAATTCCAAATTTTTAAGAAAATTGAAGAATATGAATTTTAGATATGATTGAGCAAAGTTTGCATAATTCCTGATCAAAGTACTAATTCTCCCATAAAATGGCACATAAACCAATGTTTAAAGCCTAATATCTCAAAGACAGATCCATTAGAAAAAAGTCATTTTTGATATTTTGTTTCTAATAAGACAAGGAGTCTATATGCAAAAAATCAAGCTTATCTGAGTTAACCTGACCTTATTATTTGAAATTTAGTGATCTAAACAGGTCATTTCCGCTCTGTCGTATACAAGTGCTTCATTCAAGATGATGCTTTGCTCCATTCCAAATGTAAACTACAATCTGAAGCGATGCCGTTCCTACCTGTAATCCCAATCTAAATGTGCTCATTTAGCATAGAAAATATCAAAATATATACTTTTACATTTCCAGAACATTCGCAAGCGCACATCGGAAGGTGACGACCAGCACAGCTCACTATCGACTGTCATTAAATCTGTTGAGCTGTCAATCAGTAAGTATTGCGATCCTGCAGTGATTGGCTCATGCAGCTTTTTTTCCTTTTCTTGCTTTTTGATTTGAAATTATCTTGTTATGGTGAAGCTAATAGAATTTAGAAAGTGGTATAAGGTACTATTGAGCTTATTCTTGTTCTTTGCCTTTTCTGCAGAGGAACTCGAAGGGAAAGTGAAGTCCCTGGCTAATTTAGAGCGCTTACAGGACCTACAGAAATGTCTGGTGTGGCCATCCATAGTCGAGCTTGATCCAAAACATATGTACCTGAAGTGAGTGTTTACTTTAGTTAGTCCCTTTATCCTCTTCTTGTTCGGACAGTTTCCGAGAGGCATGTCTTGCCCTTTTAAAGAGCCTGTGTCAGCCACCATTTTGACAGCATAGCAACATACCAAGTCGAAGAAAGCATCCATTTCCATTGGCTGATTTAGAAAATATCGAGCAATGTTCTTGATTGAATTTGGTAAATCAAATCAACTTTGTTTTTAGATGTTGATTTAGAGATTTCTACACGCAATTGGTCTACTAATATCGAACGAAACCAATAACAAAGGAGTGGCTGACACGGGCTCTTAAAGCGCATTCTGTGCGTTGTGAATGATAATTGTCAACTGAACGACGATTAATTGCTGTCGTTATGATATAATCGCGGGGCTATCTCCGGTATCAGTTCCGTGCGCGATTATCAATGCTCCTCCAAACTTCACTTTGCAAAAAAGCGAAAAAACTGCAAATGAAAAGTCTGAACAATATTGACTGTACCTTTCTTGAGTTCTGCAAATTGCTATTAGTATGTTTAGCTCCGATGTGGAAAACTCCATTCCATATTGATGCTGCCTCGTTTTTTTAGTTCTACAAATTGCTATGTATAGTATGTTTAGTTCCAATGCGGAAAACTCCATTCAATATTGCTGCATTTTTATGTTCTCAACATATCCATCAATATCTTTCAGTTTCTAAGAGGAATTCTTGCCAAGCAGCCATGCGAAGGACTACTGACCAGCTCTAATCGACAACTGTTTCACGAGGGGTCGCTGCTTCTTCACGGTAAGAGTGATAGTCAGGCCAGTCAGAAAGGAATTCTCTTTTGTGAAAGGATTAGACGTTCCTATTTATACCACAACGCGCGCGGCATTTCTCGAATTCTGATTGGCTCTCGGCCATGGCCACGCGCGCGCTAAAAAGAACCAATGAAAACACCGTTTGTTTTGGCTGCGCTGTACTGCGGAACCACTCGGCTGCACCTCATGAGTCCACAATATTTTGACCACTTTAGGGAGCTCTCCAATTGACAGAAATACCAGTTCAAGTTCTCATTAATTTTCTTGGTCAAATGGAGAGATCTTGAACCGGGAAATCACATGAACACGAATCACGACAACAAAAGCATAGTGTAAGACTTGCTTAATAGACCAAATCAGCTAACGGTGTTTACATCTTGTTGCCACCCAATTCTGATCATGTGATGATTCCTTTGGGTGGATACTTTTGCTAGTTCTGCACATTTTTGACAATGCACAATTTTGACAATTGCACAATTTTGACAATTGTAACCTCATGCACCCAAAGGCATTATCACATGATCTAAAACACCGTTGTTTTTGTTTTATCTATTCTCTTCGTTCCTTTTCTTTTTTCCAGTGAAATGTTAATCAAACATCCTCTATTTGGAAAAAGACTATGGAATTTTCTCCATCTGCAAACCTTTGCCAATCGGCTTTTGGTTAAATAATATAGATACCTTAGGGACCGGTCATTATTTAAGTCGGAGGGGGGGGGGGGGGGGGGGGGGGGGTGGAGGAGAAATGGGATTTGGACCCCCTTCAGGACCTGTTTGAATCATTTTGACTGACATGGACGGAGGGGAAGGGGGGTCCTGAAATGTTTCAGTCTATCAGAGGGGGGCTCCCGAAAACAATCAATGCTGTCAGGTGGGGTTCTTGAAAATATTTTGGATCACAGGTATTTTCTCCTCCACCCCCCTCTCCGACATAAATAATGACCGGTCCCTTAATTATAACGTTTTGTTGGCAAGCTGTAAATATTTTCCGTTTTCTCTATACTAGAGAGCACAAAACAAGACATCTACGGGTTTCTATTCGACGACATGTTACTCCTGACAAGATGCAGAAAACTACAACCCAAAGCTGTCAAGGTTAGTCAAATGTTCTCGTGCGGGATTTAAGGGCGGATGTAATTAGTCATGGTTGGACGATTCCAGCTATAATGAATGCACGCGCTGCATGTCGGTTGTTGTGGCACATTTTCACGAACCAAGTGCCCTGTACGCGCAAGATGCATGCTTGGTAGTTGTGGTACGTTCCAAAGGCATTTCTGAAGAAAAGCCGGAGAGCCTGCGGACTTATAGCAGACTCGCACCTAGTCGCGAACAGGGTTGTGGGTACGACTCCCATGTGCCATTGCGCGCTTGACAAGTAACGCAATATACCAGAACAACAGTCCGTTATAACAAACGGAATGAAACACAAGTAACGACTGGGAACGATTTTGTTTTTATAAAGAGAATCGTCCATTCATACAATTGGTTCGCGACTCGTTAATTCGCTTCAAATGTTCGTTAATCGAATGTTTATTTGTGTTACAGAAACTGAGTTTAGCAGGGATGGCAGCCGTGGCTGATAGTCCTCCCCCTACCCCACCCGTAGTAAGGAAGACTTACGCCAATGTACAATACACCGTCTATAAACAGGTGTGTAGAGTTCCCCTCCCCTCAACATAATCTAAAAGCGCCTCATTCAGCCGCCATTTTGTCAGCTTAGCAACACACCGAGTCAGAGAAAGCATCCATTTCCATCGGCTGATTTAGGGAATGCTCTTTGACCGGTAATATTGTCTTCCCTTTTACTGATGTGAGCATCTATTTTCTCAGCCCATTCCACTGGATCGCTTCATAGTCATAGATGCCGAAGCTACACATGCAGGTACAAAGTCTTTTCCTAGTAATTATATACATCCACGGTAATCTGTACATAGAATGTGCGGAACCAGGAACCAATCACCAGGAGCCTCTATGTATTCCATTAGTTCTAGCCATATCCACAGTTAAGAAGAATATAATTTTTACATTGAATGAAAACGGAAATTCGATTTTTTTTACTTTGCGAGTGAGAATGTTGGATTCTTTTAGAGAAGGGATATAATTTGTAACCATGACAACTAATTAATATTGCGGGGTTCGAAGTATACAATCTAAAAATAGATTTCTGTGTTTCAGACGCCCATCAATAGGTGATGGAGACTCCTGTTGATGGGCTCCTGGCGAAACGAAATAGTCCGTTTTGCTTACAATTCTTTGTCTTTACAGGCAATACACTCAAGAACTCCTTCATAATCATTCACTACAGTCGGTTCAAGCAAACAATTGGGCTGTATACTTTGCAGGCTCCTACACAAACTTTAAAGGTAACGCAATACGCTGCAATACTTTTGTAACGCAATGACACGCGTATGACACGCGTATGACACGCGTATGCGAATCGAAACACGAAAATAATAGACCAAATCGGCTCCCTGTGTTTTACATCTTGTTGCCACCCAATTCAGATCATGTGGTACCCTGAAACGAGTGAAGCTTGGAGACTCTGGTACCCAGGGTATTTGGGTGTGGTTACAATTGTCAAATTTTTCTCACTCGAAAGAGTGCACGAGTGTATGTGCAGAAATAACAAAAGTATCCCAAAGGAATCATCACATGATCTGAATTGGGTGTATGTGCAGAACTAACAAAAGTATCCCAAAGGAATCATCACATGATCTGAATTGGGTGGCAACAAGATGTAATCACGGTTAGCCCATTTGGCCAATGTTACGACTATACCTATGAATTTGTCTATGGTAATCAATTTGTCCTTTTAACTGAATTGTGTTATCCATTTTCCCCTCTACCATAGGAAACCTGGACCAGTAGGCTCAAGGCTGCTCAGAGTAGCTGGTCAGAGGCAGTTGCCATGGAAATAGCCAGCGAAGCCGAGAAAGTTCTTGCAGCGCATGCGCACTATACAGCGTCCGCTGAGACCCCAGCGAAGAATCAGGCGTTCAGATGATTGACAGGTCACCAGACGATAAGAGCATGAACCAGACCAGGGTTTATCACAAGCCCATAGAGTCCCATTGTTAAGAACCACGATATGATATTCAACAGTTGTTCAGATTATCCCTCGAGCTCGAATGGTCTCCCCTGCTGGTCAAAGGCGATCATTGCCTTACTCTGGGAATATAGTAAACAGTCAGGTTAGCCGACAAAGTGCTACCAGCGAAACGAAGGCCGAGCGGGCCATTCAGAGGTCATGAGGGCAAGAGGAAGAATTGTTTCAGCCACAGACTAGGAGGTCAATTTTTCTAGACAAAAGCAATGTTTTCAGCTTGTCATTTTTTATTCAAACCTGACACTTTTCGCTGCATATACGCTATAACGTATAGCCTACAGTAGCTCAACCAATCAGAATGCAGCATTGACAATCACTAGTGGGGTTTGACTAATAGATATAGCTATACTTATAGGTCGAGACAACGCAATCCAACGGGCACCCTGTAGCTCGGGCCCCTCGCCACCACGGATAGGGTTTTGTCCTTTTAGGGGTCATGAAAACGACAATTTGCCATTACCAAACAGCAGTGCCAAAAGCACTCCTCCCAGCGAGAGGCGGCTCTTTGGTCCCTCGTGACGGGGCCGCATGCTAACTTATACCAAGGAATCTGGTACGTTTGTGTCGTTCGATTGATTATTAGATGATTCTTGTGAAAATGTAGCTCTAATGGTATGAAGATGAAGATAAGCTCGAAAGGTCATTTGGTAAAATTGCTCTCAATTTAAGTCATATCTCGTCTGCTTCATTCCAAGAGCAATTAAGATTATATATAATTTACGATGATATATAATACGTCTACTAAGTTGACGAAAAAAGAACGATTCTTTTTTCAGGCGACATTGAATGATCTAATAGTCAAAAATGAAAACGAAGTTTATCGAAAACTGATTAGATGGGGAAATAATTATTGGTAAATGATGACGTGGGGAGAATGGAAATGAGATGGTTTTTTGTTATTAACTGCAGATTAGTAGGTATTTTTTCTCCTTTATATGATTTGGGACCATAGGTCTGTGGGAACTGCATCAGACCTCGTTGCAGGGTGGTATTCTGAGTCAACCATCCAGTTGCGTCATAAATTAGAATTCTAATTGACTCACATAAAAAACGAAAAAGTTCGATTCTCGGTATATTAGGGGTTCACTGCAAGTTCAATAGGGCTACCGACCTGCGACTCCTCCTCCGCTATCCTTGTATGGGTGGATATAATAATAATATAATCATTGTTAATGGAGCCGGCGGTCCCTTCAAGCTATAGCCACTCTCCTCATAATGGGCGTGTGCACGTACATAGGAAATTTCTACAGAAATGCATCAATGGGAAAAGCTGAATTTCCCAAGGAACAAGCATGGGAAGTGTTGAAATCACATGGATAGCCATGGGAAATCAGAATACTTCCCATTCTTCTACCATGGGAATTCAGCTTTCCCATGATGGGTTTCTGAGAAATTCCCTGTGTTAAAAAAAGAAGCTACTAAGAGGCCTGCTCATTACCATCTACAAATTGTAGATGTTATAGAAATGCTCGTATATAGAGTCACTGATTTGTAATTTAAGTATTTGGGATTTCTCCAGATTTTAATACACGGCCGCGCACGATTTACGAGCTATTTATATCAGATCGAAAAGTTGTATTTTACTACGCGGAAAATATTGTACACAACAATCAAGAGACAAAAATCTTGACAAATGCGAATTATGTAAATAAATGACCATACTATTCTCGCAACTAGTGTCTTTTCTTCTCTTGATAATGTTTTTTTCTGGAACTTGTTCCAAGTAAAGGCAATGCTCCCTTTGTTAAACTTTCCCTCCCAGTGATCAGATTAGGAAATAACAGAGACATTCCATGCCATGCCAGTGTCGTGCCAATCTGAAACAAAGAGAAAGTTCATTTTCAATTCCACTTCTCAGTAAGAAGTTTGACCGACGGAAATCGGGCTAAGGGAACAAGTCTTTGTGGCATCTTCTGTACCGGTACAATGAGTTCTCCATTTGGAACGACACCATTACTGTGCGACCACGTCAACATGGCCATTTTGTAAGAAGTGAGCCAATCAGAAAGCGAGTACAGAACAAAGGATCTTGAGATCTCCGACATCCAAATATTCGCTTTTGTCTTATAATTGTGAGAATTATGAGCAGAAATAACCTCAAAAACTTAATTACACATCGGCAAACGTATTGCAGGTATCAAATTTCCTGAAAATGGTTTCAATCTCTGAATGAAAAAACTATGGGATGGCCCGGTTGACGTAGTCGCAGAGTAAATCAATTCATTTTTCGATGCCCATGAGACGTGTATTTTTTTTTTTGCTTTATTCCCCTGAGAACTTTAAAATATCGATATTGATTTGAGCACTGCCTAAAAGCGGAGCTCCCAGTCAGTTTTACACCTTTAAACCTTGGCGTTGTCATCGATGACGTCTCTATGACGTAATCCATGACGTCACATCACCAAACCCCTTCATTGCGTTTCTCTAGTCACCTATAAAATTTTGCCAAAGTCGTGTTCTCTTCGAGTCTTCCCTTCACGAGATCCCATACAGATAGTTCCCCTGAAATGTCGACTTTCTTCAACTTCCTTATAAGGAAATATCTGCTTACCATATTTGGAATCCCAGTAAGTTTTTCACTATTTTTATTGAGCTAGAAAGCTTAAAACTCAACCAGAACTCAAATACACTTGAGCATTCGAGCCTGAGCAATCGAATACTTTCGCGCGCGAAATTCGAATCTAAAAATAGACACTTTTCTGACTGTGATGTGGACAAATACAGTAGGAAGAGATTCTAACTCTTGTTAATCCACTCTTGTTGAAATATAAGAACAGAGAAGAAAACTCCCTGTGTCGCGATCATAACAAAACTCGCGCGACCCTGGAAACTAATAGCGCGAAATTTAAAATTCAAATCATTGGTTCGTTCGAGAAGAACAAATGGCTGCCATGTGCTTTCGTATTGCGCCAAGCTCGAAGTCAAGTGAGACGCTTGTTTGATCACGAAGCCGCCATAGAGTTAGTGCAATAGCTCAGGTAAGTACAAATACTGTACAGTGTTTGGACACGGAAATTGCTTGAAAGATGAGTTGGCAAAAAGCCACAGGTTTAGACTTCCGACTACAAACATAGACGATTGTGCTTTCATATTTTATTCAATTTGCACTGAAGTTAAGCTCGTAAATCTCTAGAATTAGATTTCTTGAAATAAATTTGACAATGAAGTCTGAACCCAGGAGAATGAAGGTTTGTTGAAGTACCAATATTTGTTTTTTGATCATCCGAGTGGATGTTGAGTCTGATTTGCATCTAGTCGTAAAACAAAAGGATATATTCTCATATTCAAATCAACGGGGGTATTCTGCAGTCTAGCCGTTTCCTCAACAACTTTAGCAGAGGTACATGTATCTTCAGAGCTTGACTTGACTCATTGGCCGTTTTCACACTAGAAGACGAACAAATCGTCTAGACGATTTGTTCGTCTTTTGTACGTCTAGTGTGAATTTAGGTCGGTCTTTAATAGTCGATTTGTTCGTCTACACGAACAAATCGTCTATGAAAAACCGTCTTCCTAGACGGCCAAACAGACGAACAAATTTAGACGATTTGTTCGTCTGAAACTTTGTTCGTCCCGTTTTCACATCAGACGATTTGTTCGTCTTGAGACGATTTGTCCGTCCAGTTTGTTGGCACCCTCTCTCAAAACAGGGAGTAATTATTTCAGAGACATTGTGGTTCAAACTAAATAATGATATGTACAACCTATTGCATGCGTCGTGGCATATAGCGCTACGCCATATATAGCGAGTATGCCAGAATGTACTATAGTTTCTGAGAACGTGCGCAATAGAATGGCTACGAATGTCATTACAAGAAAATGTATCTTAGCCAGGAGAAAAAACCAACTCTCCCCTCTCCCCAAAAAGACGCTCTGCAGTAATAAGCATCGGAGCTGTTTCAGTTCGAAAAAAGACGGCCTTATTATTAGGCAAGCGTGAGTTCGAAGTTACGAGGATAGAGATTCGTCATGTGGACCCTGCTTCACACACGTCATTTGCGATCTTTGTTTACTACTACACACAGCAAATGGAATGTTCATCTACCTTTTCTTTGAGGTTTGGTGAAATGCGTCGACAAATATATTTTATGAGAAAAAATGTTAAATCAAATATGGGCAGTTGTGCATTTATATCCGCACTTCCCCTATTGAGGACCTCAGATTCAAGGGCGGGTAGTCCTCAAGAAGCATTGGGGGAGGGGTGGGGGAACTCAGGGACGGCTGAACAGTTTTCACAATGGGGGGGCTCATTAGTAAGATTATATGGCAATTGGGGGGGCTGAGTTTAGTGAAAATGTATGAAAACTGGGTGAAATTTAGGGGGCTAACACCCGCCTAGCCCCCCGGCTCCGTCATCCCAGGCACTGTGGTTCTGGAACACAATTTCAGGATAGGTGCCCAAAATATATGGATTTCAAGGGTGGTCATGAGAAAATTCAGAAGTTGGTGAAAAGTGGGTGGGAAGAATGGATAAAAATCAAAATTTTGAAAATCATTTGTAGCCTCTTACAAGAATGCGTAAATAATAAATGTTACATTTTATTCACAGGTAATCATGTCCACATCTGACTGACAAGCTGAGAGTTCAAGATATAAGGACCAGGATTAGCCTAACCTCAGGGATGAGCCTATCTGCCAGAGTACAGGAAGTTGCAGCCAGACCAAAGCAAGGTGAACAGCCAGGCAAACAGCCCAAACTGCATTTTAATTGCTTCTTTAATAATAGTACAAAATGTTACATAATTATTTTCTTACATTAACAGCCTATCTGAACAGACTATCAACCAGACCACAGGGAGCCCTGCAGCCTATCAACCAGACCACAGGGAGCTGAATAGCCCATCCACCACACCACAGGGAGCGCTGCAGCCAATCCACCAGACCACAGGGAGCTGAACAACCAATCAACCAGACCACAGGGAGCCCTGCAGCCTATGAACCAGACCATAGGGAGCCCTGCAGCCTATCCACCAGACCACAGGGAACTGAACAACCAATCAACCAGATCACAGGGCGCCCTCGAGCCTATCGGCCAGACCACAGGGAGCTGAAGAGCCTATCAACCAGACCACAGGGAGCTGAACAGCCTATCAACCAGACCACAGGGAGCCCTGCAGCCTATCAACCAGACCACAGGGAGCTGAATAGCCCATCCACCACACCACAGGGAGCCCTGCAGCCAATCCACCAGACCACAGGGAGCTGAACAACCAATCAACCAGACCACAGGGCGCCTCGAGCCTATCGGCCAGACCACTGGGAGGAGGTGGCAGAATGTGAGCCAAACCACAGGGAGCCCTGCAGCCTATCCACCAGACCACAGGGAGCTGAACAACCAATCAACCAGACCACAGGGCACCCTTGAGCCTATCGGCCAGACCACTGGGAGGAGGTGGCAGAATGTGAGCCAAACCACAGGGAGCCCTGCAGTCTATCCACCAGACCACAGGGAGCTGAACAACCAATCAACCAGACCACAGGGCGCCCTCGAGCCTATCCGCCAGACCACTGGGAGGAGGTGGCAGAATGTGAGCCAAACCACAGGGAGCCCTGCAGCCTATCCACCAGACCACAGGGAGCTGAACAACCAATCAACCAGACCACAGGGCGCCCTCAAGCCTATCCGCCAGACCACTGGGAGGAGGTGGCAGAATGTGAGCCAAACCACAATGTCCCTTTAACACAATCAGCCTGACTACAACAGCCCAGCAGTCCATTCCTTCAGCCAGTCACATTGAGCCAACACAGCAACACCCAGACAAGAGCCTCACAGATCAACACCCAGACTAGAGCCCCACAGATCAACACCCAGACTAGAGCCTCACAGATCAACACCCAGACTAGAGCCTCACAGATCAACACCCAGACTAGAGCCTCACAGATCAACAGCCCAGCAGTCCATTCCTTCAGCCAGTCACATTGAGCCTACACAGCAACACCCAGACTAGAGCCTCACAGATCAACAGCCCAGCAATCCATTCCTTCAGCCAGTCACATTGAGCCTACACAGCAACACCCAGACTAGAGCCTCACAGATCAACAGCCCAACATCAGTCACATTGAGCCTACACAGCAACACCCAGACTAGAGCCTCACAGATCAACAGCCAAACATCAGTCAGAATATAGTGGGCAAGTGGGAAGCATAAACATGACAGGGGGGTCCCAGCTTGATAGCCTGCACCCAAAAAATATGAGGACTCCATATATTCTCCTTATTTTACACCATTATAGCTTCCTGAAGTTTCAACCCCACCCCCACCCTGATTTGACTCAAGAAAATACTTTAAAATGAAACTAAAATTCCATACCTAAAAATGCATTAGACCTCCCTGTCATTATGTGGGCACATTTGACCCTTCAGGATACAATCAATCTCTTACATATTTATTACTGCGACTTTCATAATTCTGCGAACTCCCACTTGACATTCCGAATGCCAAACTGCGTTTAGGCTTCTGTCAATCAAACCTTTGAGTCAAGTATATGCATGTTTCCCAAGTTTGGTTTTCATTTTTTAGTGAAAAATTCTGTTTTGAAGCCTAGCTAGACCCTATCAGTTCACAAGATCTATCATCTGCCTCCGTGAAATCACCCAGAGTTGTTAATTGTTTGATTGACGGAAGCTAAACCACAGTTTGTTGGTTGGTATAGAGTATGCAGAATTATGAAAATCGCAGTAATACCCTGACCACTTCCATCCATTCATGAAGCGTGATGATTTTTTCATGCTGGCTTATGTTTCAAACGTTTTTGCCAAGAAGTAGTCACGTTTCTCACAGTTTTGACTGTTATTTTTTCAGCCAATCAGAGAGCGAGAAATGAGACTACTTTTTGACAAAACGTGCACATTGAAAAGTAAACCAACGCGAAAAAATAATCACTTCATCAATGGACACAAATGGTAGTATGAAATGAAAAGGCTCTACGTCTGCTGACAGGTACACATGAAACCTCTGAATGTTTGTGAAGTTTGTTTTGGTGCTGTCCAATTCTTTGTTATACCCAACCTTTACATGTCAACAGAACTAGAGTCACACCAATTTCAGAAAAGGTTGCACCATCACAACCATCTGTTGTAGCCCGCAGTGCATCATGGGAGAAATTAAGAAGAATGGAATTCTCCTGTCAAGCCAACACAAAATTTGTTGTGAGCAATTGTAGAATCATTTGACATATAAACAGGGCGATAAATACGACTATTTATCCTGAAAACCAGTGTTCATGATTCTGTTTTGGTGTCCTATTTTGCTCCCATGACTCACCACGGTCTACTACAGACAGTTGTGATGGTGCAACATTTTCTGAAAAAGGTGTATTTCATTTCATTTCGTCTTTGTTGTTCCTGTTTCTTTGGTTGAGTCATTTTCTTTTTGGCAAGCCCTTTAATTATCATCAATTTGTGATGTTTCTATTTTGAAAAATATTTCTACTGCCAAATCCTAGTGTAGCTTAGAGCAACATTTTGGGCAAGATATCATGCTGCAAGATGGAGATTTGCAATCCCTTATTGGTATTGATAGAGCGGGTTTCAGATGACCACCGAAAGTAAGCCAGACTTGCGATTAGTCAGTGTGTATCTATTGTTCAAGAGCGAAGTCTTTCCTCTTCCACAACCAGCCAATCAAATTGCGAACAGAATCAAAACATACCATTGCTCACATAACTTAATGCAAGTCTGGCTTCACTTCTGATAGGCTAGTGGTATTGCTTTTGCATTTAGTTTTTGACACTCATCTGAAATCTGCTCTATTCCAAGCTCTTTTTATTTTTTCTCTTAAGAATGACTCAACCACTGATGCAGGACATTTTGCCCTAGGGGTGGGGGAGAACTCCCCTATATTTGGGGTGGGGTGGGGTGCTTGTTGGTACCTTTTAGGGGTCAAAATCAACTATGCCACACCTTTTTGGTACCTCTTAGGGCTTAAATCGATTGTTCCATACAAGCACACCCACCCCAAAAATAGGGGAGTCTCCACAGGACATTTTCATGATATCTTCTTATTGTTGTAGAGGGACATGATTGTAAATTACATGCATGTAAAGAAGTCCCACAAGGCCCTGAAGATCCCAGCTGAAAATGGTGCTCCACATGTCAAAACTGGTAGGTGTGTCAGTTCACTGCACTCAGTACTCAAGACACCTGTACAAGCTCCAAACTACTCATCAGACAGTCTTTCCTCAGCTGTCAAGGCTACATTCTCTAGGGCACCAGGACATTGTCGTTCACACCCATCAGGTGTCTCACATGATTGATGTTGTCATAATGGTAGGTACGAATACATGCAGTGCATTCAGCTGATCACATCCTGATTAAGGTAGCATGCCAACTTGCAAATTGCATATTCGTGGATGGTGGGCAAAATTATTCAAAATACTTTTGGAACATCAAAGGCATCCTAATATGATCTAAGTCCTTGGCGGGCTCGGATGTGAAGCTCTGCTTACTAAAATAAAGGGAATTGGTTTGGCAATGGTGGGAAACAATTTTTTTCAAAATTCTTTAGAATAATCCAATATTATTTGTTTTTATTTTCTTTGGTGCAAAAACCAAAACTTTTATTTTTACACACTCTGTACCTAAATATAGATTTCTACAACAGTTTAAACTTTAGCAAATAAAATAAAACTGATATTTTAAAAAGTGAACACTCTCTTAGGAATAAAAACAGTTTATCTAAACATAATTTAATCAATCATTTTGAAAAGGCATAATCTAGTTTTATAAAAATGTTCCTGAAATAAAAATAAGGTTTCATGGTAAGCCTTTCGTATAAAAAATTTAAAATGCTACAGTCGGTGAATTTTTCACCATGCCCAGGGACGTCAATCCTGCCGCTCGGAAAACCTTGAGATGGGCCTTTGAGGCAGGAAAAGACCTGAATATGGCTAACATTTTTGCTGTAGCGTTTCTTAAGTTCTGAGAAGCAAAAAAAAAAACGGGAGATTTTACTTAAAAACCAAGAGACCGGGAGATGAGGTAAAAAAACCGACGACTCCCAGCAATACCGGGAGAGTTGCCGTCCCTGCATGCCATAGACATTTGTCTATAAATATGTCAAACATGAAAATAATTTTCAGGAAAATGAGAATGAAGTATATTATTTAAAGGTGATTTTTACCATTTTTTAATTAAAAACGTCAATTTTTATTCGATTGACTATAGTCTCCCCAGGCTACTGATTTCTGCAAAGCTGAATAAGCGGTAAAAAAAGCTGAGAATGTATGGACATGTAAATCACAAGAAAAGAATATGATGGCAATAAATAATTGTTGTACAATTATGTATAATTTTCAAAAAACAGTATCCTGGGGAGCCCATGGATTGACTAAAATAATACAAACAAATTAACTTTTGCTGTACAGTAAAGTTGAAAGTAAACATGTATACAGACAAAAAATACAAGTATGGATCCTGAGCATCAAAATGCAAATAAAGCAGTTTCTCAATTTCACGATAATTATTTGTTTACCAATCTGGCAAAACTTTCCAAATTCCATTTATTTTAATAAATTTAAAAAAATGCTAATCTGCAGACTGATACATATTACTAAATTTGCTTAAACAATATTGTGTGATTCCAAGAAAAAACATTCATGTATTGCATAGAAAAGAAAAGAATTGAAACTTCCAGGGGGTCCACCTCTTATTTCCAATAGAATCACTTGCATATTGTTTACAGGAGTGGCTGGGGACTATGGATCTTTCATGGAATCACACAAATTCTAAAAATTGCTTAACATGTAAACCTCCTAGAATACAACTTGAAGGTCAATTGACATCAATATAATAATAAGTATTAATTTTAAAGTTTTAAAGTTTCTAAATTTAATCAAATTTTAACAATTAAAATAAAGTATTTTTGTGAAGTACGCAAAAGAATATAATAAATTATCATTGCTTGTGAAACCATGCATCAGGGGCAATGATTTCTAATTTTCAGAGGGAGATTTAGGGGCAAGAGGGGGGGGGAGGCTGTGGCCCCCCTTTTTTGGGAGATTTCCCTACATTTACTGATTTACATTTGCAATTTTTGGTCCCTATATTATCGCTATCTTTGGTTTGGTTTGTCAAATTTGAATAAGAAGCAACTTCATTATGATGCAACTTCATTATGATGCATGCAGCTTATGCTACAAAGCAACATAACCTTTCATGATATAAGCATTAAATTGTCTAAAATTTGTATATGATATTAATTTTTGGTAAACTAACTTTTAACATAAACAAACATTATAAAAAGCAGTAAAGCAGGATAATTCCTACAGAGATGTGCAGTGATTGGCATTTGTGAGAAGCAGAGTCATGGACCTTCCAGCCCTAATTGTGGGGGAAGTTAGGATGTCTGTTTCAAAAGTCGAATAATCCCACAGGGGGTACGGAAGAATATGGAGAATTTGTTACCCGGCATGCTCCCTTAATAGCAAGTGTTATCAGTTTTATGATATATGTACTGCATGTATTTGTACTTATCACAAAGACAACATCAATCATGTGAGACACCTGGCAGGTGTGAATGACAATGTCCTGGTGCTCTAGATTTGCAGCCTTGACAGCTGAAGATAAGACTGTCTGATGAGTAGTTTGGAGCTTTTACAGGAGTCTCAGTACTAAGTGTAGTGAGCTGGCACACTACTGGTGCTGACAGGAGCATCAATAGCTGGAATCTAAAGGGTATTGTGGGACTTATTTTTAATGTCCAAAAAGGTACTTACAGGCATTATAGAGTTGTAATAAATAAATACACTATCAACATTAATTAGCATATACAGTTTTATTTGAAAACAACTTCTCATTCCAGTTACAGGGTTTGTCTTATGGAGGCTCACAGCAGCTTGTCCTCACCCCTTGAGCTTCAATGGTCTGTAACTCATGCAGAATGCACAGAATGGAAAGCCACTTTACAAGTTAACATGCTATGGATTGTTCTCTGTGTTCTCATATGTTTTGTTTACATTGATGCTTCCATGGCAACGTAATGGCAACCCTCCAAAATATTGAGTTTCAAAATTCACCCAGACAAAGAGAAATCCCGATAAAACCCTCTTATCACCAAAGACGTAGACTAGAAGCATTACGGTACATGGACAAAGTTTGAAGAAAAAGTGTTATCACGTTTTTGAATAACAACACGGTCCTATTTTTTCATCAAAAATTAGAATTTTCTAATAGCCTATACTTTCTTGATTCTCAAACTATGCCTAAAAGCTCAGTGATTTATTTTTGAGTTTCACATGAAGACTGAGGCATAGCCCTTAATCACGCAATATTGATTAATAAATGTAGTAATAGTTATCAGAAAAATAATCCAGTATTCAATTCTACACATTGCTATTAGTAAAATTGCAAAGTTTGGTGAAGATTGCTTGAATACTGAGTGAGATATGAATTTTCAAAACTTTGTATTCTGGATCATCTTTTACAAGAAAATGCTTGGGAACATACTCTCGAAATGAGGCTTGACAGGCATTGATGTCCGTTCAGCCTCGACTTGACATATTATTTGTCATACATTTCTTTGTAAAAAGCCAGAATATGAAGTTTTGAAAATTCATATCTCAGCCAGTTTTTAAGGAGTAATTCTTTTGAAACTTTGCAGTTTTACTAATACAGATGTGAAGAATTGGAAAACTGGATTTCATTAATCAATATTGCGTGATAAGGGCCTATTTTCTTAAAGCACATAAACTTCAGAGCCACTGCTTATTCCGATCACGATTAATCTGAAAACTTTGAGGAGATTTAGACAAAATTATCTTAGGTTTTTAAACTAGAAATTAAAATGCAGGACTAGTTGTTTGAGTTTGGCATGAGCAAAAAAGAAAGATCGGAATAAGCAGTGGCTCTGAAATTTTTTTGTGCTTAAAGAAAATGCTTCGGCCTTTATGAGGAACTCAAAAATATATCACTATGAGCTTTTAGGCACAGTTTGAGAATCAAAAAAGTAAGCTAATAGAAAAGTCTAATTTTTTGACAAAAAAATGACTGCATTATGTTTCGAAGACATGATGACACTTTGTTTTTCAAACTTTGTCCACAGGCAGACCAGACTAAATATCAGTGGATTGAGTATATTTGTGGTTGTAAATATCGTAAATAAAAGTAGTCTTCGCTTCATAATGTCTCTTGTTTACTGTATTTGGTGGAGGTGATGAAATTACTTGAAATCCGATGCAACTCTCATAATTCTCGATATGACTTACTTGCGTTGCCATTTGGGTGGGTTTTAGGTCCATTCCAGCGGGTTTTCCCTTGTTTTCCTTTTCACCTCGATCCCCACTACCATAATACCCACTATGGTAGTGGGGATCGAGGTGAAAAGGAAAACAAGGGAAAACCCGCTGGAATGGACCTAAAACCCACCCAAATGGCAACGCAAGTAAGTCATATCGAGAATTATGAGAGTTTCATCGGATTTCAAGTAATTTCATCACCTCCACCAAATACAGTAAACAAGAGACATTATGAAGCGAAGACTACTTTTATTTACGATATTTACAACCACAAATATACTCAATCCACTGATATTTAGTCTGGTCTGCCTGTGGGTAAATTTTGCAATTCATATTTTGGGGGTCACCATTACATTGCCATGGAAGCATCAAATGTAAACAAAACATATGTTGACACAAAGAACAATCCATAGCATGTTAACTTGTAAAGTGGCTTTCCGTTCTGTGCATTTCCGCATGAGATACAGACCATTGAAGCTCAAGGGGGGAGGAAATGCTATGCTATGAGTCTCCTTAAAGTGCATATTGAAACGAAATCAGTTTTCCGATCTCTGGATAGATCATCATTAGACAAACATGCTGACAAAGTTTGAGATAGATTTGATGAATAGCCACAAAGGTAGCGCTAGTAAAGTCATGAGTTTTGTGGCTAGCTATTAAATTAACATGTGAGTAATGTAAACCATTTAACTTTTGAGGGGGGGTGGGCTTTTTTGAAAAAAAATATCCTGCACGGCCCGAAGGGCCGAAAAAAATTTCCTGCACAGCAAAATGATGACTAAAACCCTTCTTTTCTATTGGAAAAAAAATTCTCACCGCTTACAAGAGGTAGAAAAAAAAATCTTGCACCGACAAAAAAGCCCACCCCCCCCTCAAAAGTTAAATGGTCGGCCCCTAATTTGAAGCATCATTTTGTTTGCTTCGGTAAAGAGAGTATGACAGGATTCGTACGCGTCCTGGAAATCCTGGATTTTTATTTCCTTCCTGGAAAGTCCTGAATTTTAAGGAAGATCCTGGAAAACTACTGGAAAAATGTTTCAACTCAAATAGTCTTCAAAAGTGGTTGAATGAGTACATCTTGTGATCTGATTTTGGGCTGCAAACTATGACATCCTCAAGCCTTATGTTTTTTGGGGGGAGGTGGCATTTCTATCCAATGAAAACTTCTGGATAACTAAAGACTTCCTGAAAAATCCTGGATTTGTGTCATCCAGAAAGCGAACGAACCCTGGTATGAGCGCAACCTCATTCAAAAACCTTACTTGCTTACTATAGAAGTCTTTTAACTTGTTACCAGTGTTGTAAGCTTACAACACTGGTAACAAGTTAAAAATGTTTTTTGTATAGCTGTCTTTATAAGAATGCCATGCTGCATGTCTGAAGGGAAGAAGCTGAATTTGTCATTCCTTAATTTCACCTGTAGTGTAGAAACAAAATTCATCACGAAACAGTGTCATCTGACAATATACTGAATGCCTTATGTGCTAGCCAGAGGTCACAGCAAATAATACATAACTTTGAATGGCCATAATATTGCAGCATTTTAGCAAAATTCTTTCAAACTTGTTAGCTGTCGATAGTTCTTTAAATACGATGTGTTGCTAAACATAAAAACTGATTTCGTTTCATATGCACTTTAATGCAAATGTGTGTTTTCAAGAAATATCCATCCCCCCCCCCCCCCCCCCCCATGGAAGGGAATGGAAATTCCAGAGGGGTGGGGGGTCAATTTACCTGATCTTTTCCATACAAATACTGTATTTTTCTTCGGAAAATTCCAGAGGGGTGTGGGGGGTCATTTCTCAACACCCTTCCCTAGGGAGGGGGGTATGGATATTTTTTGGAAACACATTTCATCATTTTTAGGGCTCTCATGTCCTGATGTAAGGAGTTATCAAATTCATTTTATCAATAGCCTCTTAAGGTTACGGCACACCTTTGTGGTACTTTCGTTAAAATTTCGTTATACCACATTTAAAGCTAATTTCTTCACCTCAACTCTGAAAATTTTATTTCTTTAATTTTGATAACACACAAGTTTCCAGAGATCCACGCTTGTGAATACAGTAAAAACCCGCGTATAAGAACCTGGATTTTTGAATTTAGCCTAAACAGGTTCTTATAAAAATGGTGCTTAAAGCAAATTTAGGCTACCAAGGTTCTTAAAATAGGTTCTTAAATTTTTATATGAATTTCATTTAAATATATCATCTCATAGTACAATATAAATCATTTATACCATAATGCCTAAAGGCTGTATGTCTTTAACAAAACATATGTTCAAATGAACTCAGAGTCAGTTCTCTGAAATGCCACTTCAAACTTGATACCAAGGAGACCAGATAACTTTTTTCAAGTTATCTGTGATGCTCTAATGAGCAATGAAAAAAAAATCAAAAAATGTATGGCTCCAGCCCTTGAGGTCTGATCATATCATCATCAGAGCCATCAACTGTCATTAGACAACCAGTCTTCATGAACAGTTTCTTGGCAAATATCTTGTCTGAGGAGAGCTTTCTCCAGGCCTCCCCAGCCCATTGTGTCATGAGGATTCTCCTGTTCTTCGCACTCAACCTATCATGCCACATGTCCAAATTCTCATCCTCCTCTAGCCATTTCTCCATTGCTTCACCAATCTTTGCCTTCATCTGTTTTCCAAACCCAGCATCTATAGGCTGAACTTTGTCAGTATGATTTTCTGGCAGCAGATAAATGATGGCATTGATCTGCTTCCGGCACATATCATGAAAGCCCTTCTCTTGTTGAAATCCAACATTGTCAGCAAATATTACTTTCTCTTGGGGGAACGTCCCAATCCCTGGTATCAATGTCCTTCTTACCCATTCCTGGTTTAATTGGGTATCCATCCAGGCACAGCTTTGAAAGTACACATCAACATCTTGATCATATTGGGCTTTCTCAGCACTTGAAACGTTCCCTTTACCCCGGAACACAATTGCAGGTTTTACATGTTGATCTCCCTCTGCCCGAATGCACAGCTGCAGCGTAGCCTGCCTTTTGTCAAGACCAGAAGAGGGTTGAGAAACCCAAACTTGCTTGTTACCTGTAACATCATAGGTTTTATCCTGATCTACCACAAAGGGCAAAGGAACTTGATCTATATTGTATCGGTTCTGTGGTGTCCATCGCCCATACTTGACATCCTGAGTTGAATTAACTCGTCTTCTTCTTGACTTAACAGCCTCCCTTAGGTCACGGTGAAATTTCTGGATTGTTTGTCTCCCGTCATCAGCTGCAAGTTTTTTCTTGTTTGTTCTTCTCCTGAATGAAATACCATGCCGTTTCTTAAATTTCTGAAACCAGTTATTACTTCCTTTAAACTTACGAGCTTCTTCTTTTCCATAGCATTCTTCGATTTTGTTTTTCATTTTTTTCTTTAGCCATAGTTTTGATACTTTGCATCCTTTCGCTCTCCTTAATTTAAATTCAACTATGACTCGGTCTGATGCCAAGGGATATTTCTCGCTGTTCTTTGCTTTTTCACATACAAGCTTTCTCCTCTGTCTTGCCGGCTTCACACCTCCACGATTTTCCTTTCGCTTGTTGCGTTCAAATTCAGCTTTTATCTTAACCCTAATATTGTTCCACTTTACAACAAGTGACTTGCTAACTCCTCGTTCTTCTGCAACCTTTTCCCACTTCTTTTTTACCTTTAGTTCACTGAAAAATTCTAGACGTTCAAGAGTCTTTGCCTTGAATTCAACTGTGTATGACTTTCTCTGGCTGCTTCCTCTCCTGTTGTCAGATTTTGCCACCTCGTACTGTCTCGTATCCACCACGCTTGTGTCATCTAGCACCAGTATGCACTCATTATCAGATATCTTTCTGTTTTCAGTGTAGCTTGGAGTACAAACTGGTTTAGATTTGTTGTTTACATCGCTGCTAATGCTATGTTTCCATCGTACATGTGAATCAAGGTATTTCTTCGCTGCAAAGGATTCTTTGCAAAACTCACATTCGATTGGCCTGCTCTGTAATTTTACAGACTTTGGTAACACACTCGTGATGTCAAACTTCTCTCCTTTTCTTGTTTCTACAGATTTCTTGATTCCACAGTCAAAAAGCGTACGATTCATGTCTCATACAGTACTTACACGTGGTTTAAAAACCGGCGAAGATTGTTTGTTTTAGAAATTCAGCCTTAGTGTTGAGCCAGCGATCCAAATCCTTTGTATTGACTTATTGGTCAGCGGTCATTTCCCACCTTCCACGTTGTCCGCCATATTTGTTGTGAAATCAGAAGGGATATTTATCTTCCAAACTTACTTTAATTGACGAGAAAAAACCTGGATATGTTTGAAATGTATATCGAAGCAACTGTGCGAGGCTACCACGCATATCTTGATAATGCATCTGTTCGGATTGGTGAAATATTGACATGTGAAATGGAGCTCGACAATCCTCATGACAAATATGCTGTGGCGGTCAAAAACCAAGATGGAATCCTGGTTGGTCATGTACCAAAGGAATTATCAAGGCCCTGTTATAAGCTACTAAAGGATTCTGGAGAACTTGAAGCAGAATGCATTGGAAATAGGCTCAATGCTGGGAAAGGAAAAGGGGTTGAAATTCCTGTGGACTACAGACTTGTGGCCAATGATTCCTATCTGGGAAGGCTAAAGAGAAAATTGTCTAAGAAGGACTTTGCTGATGATATTAACATCAGTAAAATTCAGCGGATCACAGAAAGGTCAGCCAGATAAAAAATGTTCAATATTTTTATTTATACGCTGATCAGCCACTACCAAGAACTATTGATATGCTGCACTGTGTCTCAAGGATCTCTCATTTTTTAAATGATCTCACATTGACTTCAGAATCTGAAGCATTGACTGTATTGGGAGCTTACTCTCTTTGTTTTGACATTTTGACATTATTTATTTTATTGGGATTATATTTTTTGTTATTCTAACAGAACTGGAGAAGCCAGAAACCTTTTTTGAATTACAGTAGTTGAGTGGGAGTAGAGCTGTAGTATTACTTGCAAATACTTGAGGAATTATTTGAATGGTAAACATATAAGCTTAAACATACAACACTGTACTTAAGCTTGAAAGAAAAAATGTCATGTCAAGTTACTTTTAAATATAATCAGATGATGATCTCAATTCACCAGTTTCTACCTTTGCACTTTTACAGCAACTCCACTGATAAGAACCTAACTTAAAATTTTAGCCTTAATAGGTTCTTATGTGGAGGGGGCTTAAAATGAACATTTTAGCCTAACAGGTTCTTAAAACCCAGGTTCTTATACGCGGGTTTTTACTGTACACAATACTTTTGTTCTTTAACAACATATCACTAAATTGTGTCGGGGATTTTTGAAATTTTAAAATTTTAATTTTAATTTTAATTCTGTGAGCCCGCTAATTTTTTTTAAAGAATGTAAAAAAATGTATTGCCAAATTATATACCATGATTTAAAATAAGGAGTATCAATTGTCAAGACACAACTATTTTTTTCGTAAAAGTATCCCAAATGTGTGCCATAACCTTAATAGAATGAAACAATGGGAAAATATTTTTTAAAAAACAGAACCTCACCCTGAATGAGTGTCATCTCTTACTCATGTTCTACTGTCAGGCTATGTCTATGTTGAGGTACAGCAAGGCTTGCACATGTCAATCAATGCATCTTCTATAAGAATGAGCGAATCTTCTATAGGAATAGCCATTGGTAGTCAAATGATGGACTCTCTTCTGACAATCCTCCTCCTCTGATCACCTGGTCACACCTACTGACAACAGCCAGTTTTACACCTTAGAGAGAAATGCAAAACAAGTTTTAGAAATACAAAACCCTACAAAAATTCAAAATTAGATTTTTTCCAAACTTCCACTTCACCATCCAAAATTTAGAATTTGACAATGTGTTCAATGTTGGAAAATAAATTAACTGAAACAGACATAATGTTCAGTATAAGCTCCCTCTGCTTGGCGGAGCTCATAATATCAAATTTCCTCCAACAAATACAGTAAATGTATGGGAAAATCTCCCGAGAAATGGGGGCCACGGCCCCCTGTGCCCTCCCTGGCTATGCCCCTGTACTCCCCATAAAAAAAATAGAGCTAGCAAATTGGATGTATAAAGATTTTTTTGTGGGAGGGGGGGGGGGGGTGATCCTGCATTTTATACCAATTCTGTAACTCCATTCTTCATTTTACCCCAATTCTGTGTTTTATACTAATGGAATAAAAATAAAGTGCAAATCCACTGAATCCTGCCCATGTCGTCCTTGCATACTCATTACTACATCGCAAAAGATTAACTTAGGGGAGGGGTCAAAACAATGTTGCTCTAGGGGGGCCCGATTTAGGAGGGGGGGGATTAACTTAGGGGAGGGGTCAAAACAATGGTGCTCTAGGGGGGCCCGATTTAGGAGGGGGGGGGATTAACTTAGGGGAGGGGTCAAAACAATGGTGCTCTAGGGGGCCCGATTTAGGAGGGGGGGGGAATTAACTTAGGGGAGGGGTCAAAACAATGGTGCTCTAGGAGGTCCCAATTTAGAGGGGGGGGGATGACCTGAGACCACCAAACCTATTTTTTAAGAAAATTACAATTTTTGAATGCAAAGATCTCACAAAATAATGACCATAATGTAAAGGCAGGCTCACCATCACACGCCAACACAAGGCAAGTACATTTAGTATGCAATAAAATTTGGTACCCCTATATCATATACTTTGCATCACAGCGGCTTTGCTAAACTTCAAACAAGAAAGCCAAAAGATTCAGTAAAACTCTAGCGCTAATTTGCTGTCCCTTCTCTTTAGTTCGAAAAAAAAATACCGTAAATATCAAAAATGTCAAGTGCACAATCTAGGCTTTCATTTGTTCTAAGTCTTGCTGTGTTTCACCAGAAATGATCAGTTTGCAATGCTAGCAGGTTGTTTGACTTGTTGGCAAGTGATTCAGTAAAATTTGATAGAAGTCTTATCAGTGTTGTGAATCATTGCTTGTTGTGAAACATTCGCAATGTACTCCACAAATAGACCTTTAATTTGATATAAACTGATCAGTATATTATACGGTAGTGCACACCAAACTCACCTAAGGTGAACTTGCCTACGTAGGTGAGTTCACCAGACCCGTAAGCAAGAAAGCATACATGTAGGCGAGTTTGGGTAGTAGGCAAGTTCACTGGATACCAATCAGTCCTTGCTTGGAAAGCTGATAATTAACCAAACCCTGATATAACTTTTATGAAAAATATCAGCATACCACTGATAGAACCGGTCCAAAATGCAGACTGAAAAATGTGTACCAGAAAATGCATACCAGGTCTCTTCTCTCGGAAAAACTCAGAAGTTTTATTTACAGTTTTATTTCATTGGTTGATGGTACGGCTAGCACATAAATTATATTACAACACTGACAAACTGCGTTAAAAGGCAGAAATATGCAGTTAAAGAATTTTGCACTGTCTGGATGCCGTTACAATGTAGACGGTTGTTTTATCTTTCACATCTCAAGGGGTTTCATTTTCATCTCCGATCTTACACACAAATTTCAGAAATTTCCATGAAAAGAAACAATATTATTATTTTACTGCTATTTTAGCCTACATTTGCCTTCGCTAATTAAAAGAAAAAAACATCAAAAAGCTACGATTCAAGATGTTTTAGGTGTGCTTTTGATACAAAATATCTATCGGGGATACAGCAGAGCTGTTAAAGCCGGGCTACTTTTTGCCTAATGTGAGAAAAGTTCGAACCACAGAACTTTGTTAAGTGCAACCTTGAAGCTCCCCTCTTTGTTTGCTAAAATAAAATAAAACTGGAATCCATGAGTCTGAGTCAGAATTGGCTAGGCGAGGAAACTAAACTTGTTGCTTTGAAGTACGAAATTTGCATACCGGCCATCGGTTTTTCTTTGCAGCCTGCTACTCTTTTTGAGCAGCAGCCTACTTCAAAACATTATATCGGGATATCAAAATATATCAGGGATGCAAAATTCTAAAGGGCTAGGGATAATGTTTGGGCATTACTTCCGTCATCCTTGCTTCCACCACTCTGCGTTTTAGGGTCGCCCCATGAACTGCCAAGATACAGGGCCCGTGGTTTGATGCGGGATTTTTTCTGAAATTATGCGCGATTTTTTCTGAAATTATGCGCTAAAAATTCGAAATTATGCGCTAAAAATACGAAATTATGCGGGATTGCGCAATATTTTTTTACAAGTGCCGTAACATATTTTGCTCTTTTCGCCTGTTTTGTTACATGGATATAGCTGCTATTTAACTTTAACAACTTTTGTTTGTCTATAAAATGCTCTGTGATGAGTTCCAATCGCTTTGCTTTACTAACGTTATGACGCTACGTTTTTCTTCCAGGGAGACGAGTGTTTTCGCTTTTAATAAAGCTTATTACTTTCTTACAAAAAAGCGTTACCAACTACCGGTTACTTCCGTTACACGGTAGTAAAGATTAGTAAGTTTTGGTCTTCTTTCGTTTACTTGTCTCAGACCAAGGCACACTTTTTTCACACCTCAAGGATCGTAGCAACGCACTCCTATCCAACCATGAACTAAACGGTCACAAGAGCTATACGCAGACTAACAGAGCAATCGTTACGATCTCTCATTATCACAAAAACAGTGTTGCGCTTGTTTGCCGTCGTTCTGCGCGTCAGGGTTAACTCCGGTGTAATAACCATTCCCAGAGGACACCTTTGTGTTCAGTTCTTATTTCATCCTGATTCGTTCTACCAAACAAAGGAAGCTTTGTGACGCAGTTCGTGAGCACTCACAGGTTATTACACCGGAGATAAGCCGCGCGTCATTATCAAAATTAATCCTGATCGCTAGAGCGGTCGGCACTATCGTCGGAGGTAGTGTAAGAGCTTTTATAAAACCGGAAACGTGCCACGTTATTCTGTCAGCGATTTTTTTTTGGGGGGGGGGGGTATCGATGGAGCTTCGTGTGCCTGGTATTTTTCGCGTTGTTGTTTGTGAAATGAAACTGTTGTCTGTAGCAATAACAAAGATCGATGAAAAAGCGTAATGTCATGTGATCAATGTGAACTGCATAAAGCCGACCGTTTTTATCGCGGTTAGCGTTCTGTTCCGCCTTGATTTTACTTTCTAAAATATCCAAAGCGCAAACGTGTTTGAATATATATATATTTCTGAGCTGGAAATATTAGTTAGTTGGCCAATTAGGCACGTTTTATTGCTTTTCGATATAAGTTCCCAGCGCTATTAGCATAGAACGCCTTGTTATTCTTGTTACTTCTATCTTGTTACTTCTATCGAGTTGTTTTGACGTTGGACAGACGATTTCAGAAGAAATGAATCACTTTTGTGAGAAAAAATAGGAAAGAAAGTTTGAAAATCACCACAGTAATGATGCCTTTTTGATGTCTTTCACAAAATTTTGGGAAATTATGCGCGATTATGCAGGATTTGACGGGTTATGCGCATTATGCGGAGAAAGCCAAATTATGCGTTTCCGCACCAGCGCATCAAACCACGGGCCCTGAAGATACATAGAACCTACGTAGAAACCGGTTTGGACTTTGAGTTCTTTTAGTTCAAACTAAGAATTCGTAACTTCGAGTCTCTTTCTTTCCCGGGTTCTTTCCCATCACTCTGAATTCGGGTAAATTGCTGAGATTTACGGTAACACTAACAGGCCTTGAAATGGCGAAATTTCCTGCAGAATTCTCACGGGAGAAAACCTACAGTTTAAAGTCGGGAGACGAAACGAATCTTGAGACTGGAGACTCCCCGGAAAAACCGGGAGAGTTGACGTCCCTGGGACCGGTATAAAAAGCAGAATTGGGTTAAAATGCATAATAGAGTTGCAGAATGGGTATAGAATGCAGAATCACCCGAAAAAGACAAAAATATTCAAAGACGTACCTCCGGAAAGAAAGAAACTCTCGGTGCTCGATCTTTGGCCGCCATCTTGTTTTGCAATGGTGACTGCTGACCAAGGTCATGACTGGCACAACACAGCTAGCACAGGTTTCCCAACCAAATAATGCTTTTCCTGCAGCCTAGTCCCTGGCGTTCTGGGCGGGCTTCCTGTGGTAGAAGCGCGACGTCACACAGGAAGGTGCTATCCCGAGGAGTACAGTTAATTGCTCAGTAGCGACTCAGTTAACATCCTCGGAGACCCAGGGAATCATTCCTCTGCTCCCGCTCGTGAGTGAAAACGTTAGAGGAAAAAATCCCCGGGTCTCCGAGGATGCTCAGAGCGGTGTGAGGGAACGTCCGGCCACAGACCATTTAAGGACGCCCCTTGCATGAATAGTGAACAATCAACCTAATATCTTGTAATTCATGTTTTTCAATTCCGATTTCCTAATAGTCGTTTGATTTGGAAATCATATTTTAGCGTTAGATGTGACACCACCTTACTGGCAACTTTCGTATTACGCATGCGCGCAATCTTTCTAAAAAATTGATGTCACTCTATTACGGTAAATGCCTATCGCGTGAAATGGACATTCAGTGAGCGTACTGGACCATATGCATCTTGGCATTAAATCCATGGCAGAAGTGGCCATGGCTGGCTTGTTGGTAAAGAGAAATTTATCCTTGTGGATGGTTTTTTGCGCAAGTATTATCTGTTAGCGTTTTCTCCGGCGGAATAGCGTTGTGGCCATATAAAAGAAATAACAAATAATTCACTAGATTTGTTTACTGCTCACTTAAAATGGTCTAATTTTAAGTATTATTTGTCAAGCTCCTTCGATAGCTCAGTTGGTAGAGCGGGGGACTGTAGAGTGAATACTGTAATCCCTAGGTCGCTGGTTCGAATCCGGCTCGCAGGACGATTTCTTTTTTGCTCTCTCTTGAGGGCTGGGACCCATTATTACCTTATTACTCTGGAATTCCAGTCAACTTTTTTCATGACCATCAGCTGGAATTTGCGTTTAGCCTTCCTGGAATTTCGCTTTGCTCTAGGTAAATATTCCAAGCTTTATTTGTATCAGCATTTGGAATTGACTTTTTATTAGCTTTTTCACGTATCAAGCTCGAGACATATTTACTATTTACTAACTACCAACTGACTCAAGCTGCTTCTCGTAATAATCATGGTCTGTTAAAACATTCTCGTACCCACAGCTTCCCGATACGGAACCTCACGAGATTTGATATAGCTGTAAAGAATTTCTGCGCACGCCCCAAGGTTGACAATCAGCCAATCAGCGAAGGCTTTTAGATGGCTGTCACCCAGAGCCTCGCCCGCGAGGTGACGAGCCGGGGAGCTATGGCTGCGAAAATGCAACATTGTACTGATCATTTGGGAAATTTTGTATTGATGCATGCGCGAATACTCCCCTCCAAACAATCACGGTTGAGTTAGAGAAAGGGATCTAAAATAGAAATCTCTAGTACGTAGCTTTCCTGCTACTGTCTGTTGTAGGCACAGTATTGGTGGGGTCAGTTTTTAGTTCGATAAACCACAGAGCTCCTTCGATAGCTCAGTTGGTAGAGCGGGGGACCGTAGAGTGAATACTGTAATCCCTAGGTCGCTGGTTCGAATCCGGCTCGAAGGACACTTTTCTTTTGCCTTCTCGGATTGACAACAATTTGCGCTGTAATTGCAAAATAGCTCTTGATCCGGCTCGAAGGACACTTTTTCGTTTACCTCCTCGGATTGACGAAATAAACAATTTGCGCTGTAATTGCAAAATAGCTCTTGCTATATGATGCTATAGCATTCCCTAATCTCTCTAGGTCACTGGATACGAAGGATCCACCGTAGCCTGTAGATACGAATTTCCCTTTTTCGAATTCTTTTTTAAATAGACCAGTTGGCGGTTAATTCCGCCATTTGATAGGAGTGAATTGTAAACTCCTTTCATTACTCAAATGCCCCTCCCATTGTCTCAGCGAGAATAAGTTATGGGAAAGGTCAATTTTGACCGAGACAGTGAGAGGAGCGAAGAAAAGAACACGGAAGCGCCAAGCGCATGCGTGATGTGACGACAACGTACGTCGCCGAAGGGGAGGAGGGTGGGCAAAATTCATTCCCAACACCCGCGTCCCGACTTTGGTTTTTGAAAAGACCACGATATTGTGAAATCTACGGCTTAAATCACCCTGAGAGTGTGATAAATTACGTAAGACGTTACCAGGAAGGAATGCAGGGAATAACACGGGATAACATTCTCGCGTAGCGCAATGACGAGGGAATTTCAGTAATGAAAATAGGCAAAAAGCTGTCACAATCACTGGAAAGAGCTCCCCAGATGTAGTAGATATGCCAATTTGTAACACTATAGTATAAAGTCAGAAATTTTACAGAGGTGTGCAAACGTTTGCACCTCACCATACAAACCAATCCAAAATCTTTGAACTTTTCGGGATCATATCTTACTACTTTTCATCCTATGGTTCTATAAATTGGCATTCTTACTAAATTCGGGATGCTCTTTCAACTGATTGCGAAAGATTTCTGCGAAATCGCTCCTGTATCAAATGGAGGAATGAACCGCCAGCTGGTGTATTATTTTTGCAGATGGAGCCAAAACGCGGTTTAGTGGTATAGTTCTCCCTACGACCACATCGTCTATAACCATGAACACAAACCACAAGAAAATAATCGTATTATGTTTTAAAAGGCATTCCTGCCTTCGGATCTAACAATTCATTCTTTGGGCAAGCTGTTTATCAAAGGATCTACTTTTCATTGAGATCTTCTTGAGTTGTCGTCTCTACTTTTACAGAGCTTTTTGTTGTATCTTGTGCGTCGTTTATTTCGTCTTCCTCTTCGTCATCTTCCAAGCAGCACAGCAAAGCGTCATTCTCGTATGTTGGAAAATAGTACCTGAAAACGACATGAAATACTTACTGAGATTTTCATGCGAACTCCCACTTACAGCTGTTTCAGGTAACACGCGACCCAGCGCGTTCAAAACATCGAGAGGGCTTTTGGCAGTTGGGTTTTCCTGTCAATCCATGTGAGCCAATCAGATCCTTGCCTTGTTTCGCCTAGTGCAGTGAATCGGCTTCTGTCGCGACATGTCTCGCAAGGGAAGCCAATCGAATGCACTGAGTAAGGGTATGATTGGCTCACACGGACACGGATTGCATTGATGGACAGCACAGAAAACGTGTTACCTGAAACAGCTGTAACATTTTCGCACGCTAAACTGTGTTTTGGCTTCCGACCATCAAACCTTTTAAGACAGGCGCATAGATTTTTATAAGTTTCGCCTGCATTTTATGGTGGAAAATTTGGTTTTTGAAGCCTAGCTAGTCCTTATTAGTTTAAAAAAAAACTCTCAAAGCCTGCGTGAAATCACCCAGAGCGGTTCCATCGTTTGATTGCCCGGGGGGATTCCTCTATCCATGTGGGAAATCACTCTTTGTCTACTTACTTTGGCTGATCCCACAGGCTTTTGTCAAGGGGAAGGACAAAATGCTGCTCGCTTTGTAAGTGATTTAACATGTCTTCTTTTGTGTCGAATGAAGCCATGCAGTGGATGCATAACAATTCGTAAACCTGACAGAAAACAACAAGGAAAATGAGCATTAAGTTTGATACTACGGCAGGGCAAGGGCAAGAACAAGGGCAGGGGGCAGGAAAAGGGAAAGGGCAAGAACAAGGGCAGGGGAAAGGGAAAGGGAAAGGGAAAGGGAAAGGGAAAGGGAAAGGGAAAGGGAAAGGGAAAGGGAAAGGGAAAGGGAAAGGGAAAGGGAAAGGGAAAGGGAAAGGGAAAGGGAAAGGGAAAGGGAAAGGGAAAGGGAAAGGGAAAGGGAAAGGGAAAGGGAAAGGGAAAGGGAAAGGGAAAGGGAAAGGGAAAGGGATTACGCCGACTCCAAGCTCTCGTAGCCCGAAAATACATCATCATCGTCTGTCCTTACATTATCGTCCCCACTCTAAGCTCTCGTAGCCCGAAGATACATAATCGCCGTGCCACTATGAACAGTAATACATACTCTTTTTCTGATATAATTCACCACTTTCACTTGGCCATAGAAATCCAAGCCTGCAAAGTAAAATACCTAGGATCAAGTAATGTCATTGCTTATCCCATCAAGTGTAACATGCCGTCTTAACGAGACAACATACTTGCGACAATATTTCCCGTAAAGACCGACACAGACAGGTGACTAGTCTCAGGGAACATTTGGCATTGATACGTCCCCTAGTGCGAAAAGATGAGGGGATGAGTCTATAAAGTGAATTATGATGCCCTGTACACGCTGACAAATCCAGCGAGACATCCCTGCCACTAGGGTCCCACAAATTACACCATCTTAAACATCTGCGGAACTTGTCTCAGAGACTAACATTTAGTCCCCGCAGCCGATATCATTTCTAAGGCCCTGCGACTGGTCCCTAGCGTGCGTCGAGATTAACATTTCCAGAGTGGTTAAACAATTAGACAATCAGATCTCATGAACTGAATCCCGAAAGTTCGAAATCGTTCTCTTTGTATCCGTTGTCTATAAACTTTTATTTTAAACAGCGCTTGACCGATTAGGTTAATAGCTTTAGACCCAGAGGCACTTAAGCTCCGTAATGAAGGATTTCTACTCATCTATAAAATAATGGACTGCTTGTTGTATTGTATAGTTAACAAACATCAGCGCGTGGTGTAACTACTGGCAATGAGGATGCTCACTCCAAAATCCTAGCGGTTCTAGAGTTGGCCAAGTCAAACTACAATCAAATGCAAAAGTAGTTGGCGCTCGCCCGTCACGTCCCTGCCTCTTTCTTTTCATAATCTGGTCTTCTTCAGTGCCCTCCCAGCCTCGACTTACCCGTATTTGCCCATACATTTCTTTGTAAAAAGTAAGCCAGAATACAACGTTTTGGAAATTCATATCTCAGCCAATTTTCAAGTAGTTTGCAGTTTTACTAATACGGATGTGTAGAATTGCTTTATTTGCTGATAACTATTAGATATTATCAGTCAAGATTTGAAAAATCCTGCGTATAACCCTAGGCTGTGCCTTATAAAATCTTGCGTACCCTCCTGAACTGTAATAAGTAAAGCGTTAGCATGCACAAATACTCTGGAGCCGATTAAATATTTAGAGCAAACAAAAAGAACAAGGACCATACTTCCAGACATAGCTGAAGCGTCGTATGGCGACCGTGGGTACAGCTCTTACGACCACGCCAGAGATTTCGGCCCTGACAGTCGCTATCCTCGGTGTTAGTTGTTCAGTAGCAACTCAGGGACTCGGTCCAAGGGACCTAGGTGAGGGAACGCCCGGCCACCAGACCATTTATATAGACGCCCCTTGTAATGAGTAGAGAACAACTAACGGTCTCTTACATCCCTCTACGTATATATAGGCCTGATTGGTGATCGCGTTTTCCATGTGGGAAACAGCATGCTATTGGCAAGTTCATGGTTGCGCGTCAAACGTCAACAGTTAGTCGACTTATTCTTTCTGCAACCTCTGAGGGTCAATGTGATGTGACATATAAGACACTCTAATTCAAATATCTATGATTTTACCCATGCGCATTCCTGTTCCCCAGATGATTTTAATTTGTCTTGTAGATTTGCCTTGTGATGTTTTTTCTGCTTGTAGACTGCAAAACAATCCCTTTAAATATCGCGAACATCCGGCGTAAACATACATACATCAAAGAAGAAAAAAGACTTCATCGAATAGTGCGCGCAGAGAAAAAAACGACAAAGGTATATCATATGACGTCATACCCAGGGGCGTAGCCAGGGGGGGGGGGGGGGCTTACTACTAAAATTGTAAATATTTAATAGACAACAAATAAAAGCTCCAATAAAATGTAGCAAATTTCTTCAAACGCTAGTTTTTCCTCGAGATCAATATTTTTGGCTGGGTTTCCTGTGGCGAGAACGCAAAAAAACACGTCCGATCTATGTGGAGTTATTTATTTTTTGAATTTTGGAACCCCCCCCCCCCCCCCCCTATCCCTCTCATAACTGCTGGCTACGCCCCTGATACCACATGACCACTAGTGGCGTACATAGCCTAGAGCAGACTTCGTGTGACTGTGAAAAGTGCCGCGACCGTGACCGTACCGCGACTCCGTACCGCGACCGTGACCGTACCGCGACTACGCGATTTCATTCGGTACTTATCTACAGCAGGCCAGGTTCCGTACCGCCACCGCGACAGTACCGCGCCGTGTCACGGTACTTTTTACAGTCATACGAAATCTGCTCTAAAGGCTAAGTGAAGGCGCGGGCCTGCAAATTTCGGGGGACTGTAGTACAAGTACTACACTGCATTCATGATGAGCTGTGCCTGCCACATTTCAAAATCATGCGTCTGCCCCTGAGGGCGAAGGCGGAGGGAAAGGGAGGCAAGTGCGCCGACGTTTTGCATTTGATCGTAGCTTAGATTCATCATATCTGCATCACTGGAAAGAGCGTCCAAAAAATATCAGAAAAAATCTCCCACTGTAAAACAAGTAATATCTTACATAAACGTAGACATAACCATGGGCAACAGGATTATGTTTATAAACGTTTGTATGAGGTTTACTTTGGGTGGCACGTATTTCCAGGTACATACCAAGATCTGTCTTGACTGCAAGGATATCAAACACATGCTCCACCTTAACGAGAAGAATGCAAGAAAAATGAAAAACTTACTAAATGGGAAGTCCCATCGCAAATTGGCAAAAGGCCTGATCTGGGCTATAAAGAACGCCAATAGACCAAATCAGCTAACATCTTGTTGCCACCCAATTCAGATCATGTGATGATTCCTTTGGGTGGTTACAATTGTCAACGTTTTCTCACTCGACCGAGTGCACAAGTGTATGTGCAGAACTAACAAAAGCATCCACCCAGTGGAATCATCACATGATCGGAATTGGGTGGCAACAAGATGTAAACACCGTAATAGCCAATTTTGTCTATTATTATCGTGTTTTCTAAGAATCGCATAAGTGCATGTCATTAAATGGATTCGTTTGGGTGGATTCATTTGTCGTGTCATTGCGTTACGAAAGTATTGCATTACGAAACTATATACCGTACATCCACAACTCGTAAAATATCCGCCCGTATTACAAGTGAATCATCTTATAAGATGTACAATATACAATACATACCTTCATATGTTGAAGGACCTGTGCCACTAATGTCGATGAATATTGACAGAAAAGACATACTGCTGGGGGAGGAGACTCTTGCCAATCACTCCAGTCTCTACATCACAGAGAGGAAAATGTGTTAACTTCTTTAAATGTTTTATTTAAGAACTACTTGTTTACACTTTGTCGAAAAAGTTGTGAGACTCATCCACGGGGACTCATGTAATTTGATTTACAAACTTTAACAACAACAACAATGACAACAACGATGACTCAGTTTTTTCCTCTGGAATTCTCCAACCCAGAGCTCTTTGGCTTGTTGCCTCATGGGGAGGCTCTGGTGACAGCCTTTGACGCATGCGTGAGGTTTGATACAGAGCCATTTGGAGAAACAACTGTCTTTCACTGAAGGCCCTCAAATGGACGCTAAAATCCCCAAGCCATCTCCCACAACTACCAGAATGCAGTGCATGCTTTTTAACAATTTGTCAACAAATATCCCTCATTTACCAACATGCAGCATTTTAGCCAGAATGGGCAATTCCAGAAAATAAAGGTACCCCCCACGGGCGGCATTTGGAAATTCCGATGGGATGGGGGGGTTTAAGAGCTCGGAATTCTGATTGCAAGGGGGGGTTTTCGAAGCTGGATTTCTTTAACCTGCCCGGAATTCTATATGCATGGGGGGGGAAACCATTTTGGAAATTCTGGATGCATGGGGGGGTCAAAAACTAGTGCCGCCCGTGGGGAGGGTACCTTTATTTTCTGGAATTGCCCAATAAGATATGCATGGCGTCTCATCCATAGCTATGAATGTTGTGCATTATTACAAAAAATACATACTCATTATCAGCTGTGCTGTCTTGCTTTTCGATATCTTCATCCCTTTCACATTGTATTTGTTCCCATGTCTTTCCAAGTTCCTAAAGTGTGGAAAGGTGCATTTAATTATAAACAGTTCACAAGGAAAATATTAATTCAAAAGCGACTGAAAGTTTTTACAAAAGCCCACTCTAAGTTTTTTTTTTGTCTGCTTTTTTACAGGGTTCATAAGCTAAAAAAATGGATAAAATCCACTGAAAGAGTATTTTCTGACCTTTTCCAGTAGTTTTCCATAAAAGCTGGTTGGAACTACGGTACTACCATTAAACAAAGGCTGCTTCAAAATGTGGAGCTGGTAAGCTGCCTTGTTTACATCCTTCAAATTGAGCTTGGATAATGAATGACCTGACCTTTGGACTAAACTTTTAAATTTTAAAATCCATCTAACAAGACACTGGATTTGTTCAGACAGAACAGTTTTGTTGACTGCTAAAAGCATTAGTGACAAAACAGTGTAATTAATGTAACAATGGCAAACAAATTTTAAATGCAGCATGTTAACATACCTTTTTCTAAATATCAAGTCTACACTCAAGTCATATCTTAATATTACCAACTCTAGGTATGCCAATGCTGCGCCTACATTTTAACATTCACTCCCAACGACAAATAACTAAGGCAGTGATAATGTATAAATCCCTTAACAACCTAGTGCCTAGTTGCCTATCTTCTAGATATGTACTGTATCATGAACTTACCAGGTAATTAATAATGTAAAATTTATCATATATTTTATTCTTTGCATTAATTTTCTTGTGCTGCTTTTTTCTCATGTGATCTTTCAAAGTCTGTCGATCCTTGTATGTCTTCTCACAATACAAACACTGGAGACTGTGAAAAAAAGAGATTGTAAAAAGTTATTATGAATTACTGTATGACACCAACACAAGGAAGCATGTTACTCGAGCATGGAACTCGAGCATATAAAAATGATGGGGGAGGGGGGGAGGGGGAGGGGGTCCAACATATTTGGGGGTATGAAATTTGTAGTAAAAGCATTTTTTGGTATGTTTTAGGGGGCTAAAACTTCTGACAGGGTAGTTGATCATCAAGATACTGCCTTACATAATGGGATGGGCATGAATACAAGCAGCAGCTCGACACCATTTGTATGCTGGTATTAAATTAGGTCCAAAAACATTGGGTTTTGTTTGGGTATCAAATTTTTTTGGAGCAGGTATTTTTTGGCTATCAAATCTGTGGCTCAGGTATTTTTGGGGGGTATATCAAATTTGGAGCTCCGTTGGACCCCCCGTCATGTTTTATCCGAGTACCCACCCCCTGGGATTTCTCTGCAGCACTTACTTTCTTAGTTTTTGCTCAAGCAGATCTAGGAACTCATTTATGTGAACTAGAATAAAAAAATAACCCATTGTTATTGACTTTTTAAATACATTTTTTAAAATTAATAAGAATAGTAACAAACCTAAATTATCAGGAAGACCAACACTAAAGCCATGATCTTCAGCCATGTGTGAGATAAGAAGAGATCTGTTGTATGAACAGAAACAGCCAATGGGAAATGGTTATTAAACTACTGGAGAACCTAACTAAAGCCAAGTACACACATGCATATACATCACCAGTGCCCCGCATTAACTTTTTTTGTAATGTGCCAATGGCATGCCATTTGGAGACTAGGTTGAATTTTCTGGTCACCAAACCCTCAAATCCAGTCACAAGTGGTGACGTATTGGTCGCAATATCAGGCCCTGATCACTATGGTACTGTGAGTCATGTACTTTTACCAGCATGTACATTAGGTATTGGATAGATAAGGTTTGTCTACCAGCATGTGCATTAGGTATTGGATAGATAAGGTTTGTCTAAAAAGCCTCACAGCCTTCCACGCTATTACAGTTAAAAATATTAAAACGCTATATACAACAGGGGTATTGACCCCTCTGCAAAATAGGTCCAAGTATAATTAATTCAGCCTGCAAGATAATGTATGGCTATTAACAATGCTCTACATGTAGATATAGATTATTACAGATGTAGATACCAAGAAAATGATGGTGGTAATATTTTACGCTTAAAGAATGTCTGTCTGTGACAATGTTTTGATTCTGTTGAGGTTCTAAAATACTCCTAGAATTAAACTTTAAACGTACAATTGCCAGTTCATCAAAAGCCAATAGAAAGGAAATATTTCTAACAAAAACTGGAGAGGGTGACTTAATTTTGAAAGACATCGACTTCAACTCTTTCTGTACCTCATTATCATTAGAATTGTATGGACCAGAAAATTAAATGTCATGCAAGGTGGACAGACATTCTTTAAACATTTCTTACCTGTTTCCTTCAAAATGTTGTTTACAAAACAAGCAGGTTCTAGAAAAGTGGGTATCACTCCTCTCATGTTGTTGATATTCCAAAGTCTGTTCCTGAAAAGAGCGAAAGAACCCAGTTTGTCTAGTTTGTCTGTCATGATCAATTTGTAGTAAAAGGACTATTTAACAAACCTAAACTAGCATTTTGGCTATCCATAAGTTATTTCTATGTTTTTTACATCACCAAGACGTGTGCTAAAATTGTGACACCACTCCTTTAACTCACCAACTGGGACCTCTGTAACTTTTCACGTAGTTCCCTGTCTTCGGGCAGAGCATCACATAACAGATTGTAGTGAATCTTGGGCCCAATATCTGTATTATAAAAAAAAAGAATATTTACATCCAAACAATATATTTGGCACATGATTCTTGTGTGATTAAAATGTTAGCTGTGTACTCTAAATAATAATATCATTTTATTTAGGGTTCCTGTGAAGGTGAATTCCAGAGTAAAGTACTGGTAAAAGCAAAGTGCAGAACACTCCCCTATTTGGCATATAGAGATTTTATTTAGGCACCAAAATGGCACATCTCGAAAATAGTTACAGGCCCTGTAGATTGGATTCCTCAATATACCGAAACCAGTAGACTGTTTATCAGGCTCAACAAAAAGCACTCATCTCAGACAACAAGATTGATGAGTCTGATTGCATTCCTTTACGTGAAATCATTAATGCGTTGTGTCGCTGGCAAACAAAAAACAGGAAATAGTACACTGATTTGTATTTCTTTACCTTTAATTATTAGAACACAAGCAGATGGATTTTCTTATGTTTTTAGTTCGAAAATTTGCAAAATAAAATATTTGAGTTGCATGCATCCCTGAGCCAAATAAAGGAATAGGCCATGTTCGAATTACGCTCCAATGCCTACAAACAATAACCTCAAGTCGAGGCTTTCTTCTGAAATTGCTGTAATTAGCCTTGGAGAAAGGCTCGATTTGAAGCTTTTGTCTTGTGAGCATTGGAGCGTAATTCGGACGTGGGCTATTCAAATGACACCATGAATGCTTTTGTCTGGAGACGAGTGCTTTTCCTCTAGCCGAAAAAAACTGTCTTCTACCGGTTTTGGTAGTAAAGAATGGAAAACTACCGTACATCAACGAATCTCTTGTTTTGAAGAAACAGAATATTTAGCAGAGCCCTTGTGCCTACCCTAGGATGGAGAATCCCCCCCCCCCCCCCCCAGGGTTCCTACCTCCAGGCTTACTGTTAATATTGATAACAGAACAGAAACTTGTGATGGGCTCTTCTTTGAATCTGCCTTTCCAATATTCACAGTACCTGAAGCAAAACAGACACAACCTCTATATCTGATAAGTAGTCTAACTAGCATTGACTGATCAATAATATAGGATGTAGGGTTGGTGCCATAATAAGCAGGCAGTAGTAATAAAGAGGTTCCCATGGCAACAATGGCAAAGGGAACACCCCAGCACCAGTGTTCCTGATTTCTCAGTGGAAATTATACTTACCCAGCAAACGTGGGTGGGAGGGGATGCAACACATAAAAATTCCCTCAAGGTGGTGCTACAGGGGACAGCAAAAACTTGCTGCATGAAAAGTTGTTGACTTTCAGTTATTTGGCAACAGGCATGTTACACAAGACAACTTTTATCAAACAACCGTTAAAACAATTTTTAGCTCAAGCTGCTGATGAATTTCACGATTGCCTTGCTTCCAAACAGAAATATTGCATGGAAAATTGTTGGACAGATGTTACACGAGACATGGTGTTGTGAGTTTTTGAAGCTAAGCAAAATGTTGCACATATAATTGTCTTGTGCCACATGTTACATGGCAAACAACTTATCCCATGTAATACCACCTTCAAGCACCCAGGCAAGCATAATTATGTACAATACTGGTGAAAGCATTGCTGTGTGGATCCGAGAAACTGATAACCACCTTTCAACTAGCCTGCAGGCTCAAAAACCAATCTTGACATTACTATGCAATTAGAACAGTTTTCATTGACTGTAGTAAAATCAATCGCAAAGTAATTACACCAATAAAACCTATAGGAGTAATTACAAAGTAATAGCGAATTACTCACAACAGTCATCTGAAATCTGCTCTATGCAGCTATGGAACATACACTGCTAGTCACCCAAACTTGTGTGCATGTTCAGTATGTACATGAGTAGCCATAATTTGGGAGAAAAAATACCAACCCATTTTCCCCCAATTTAAACTATGATTATTGCTTATCTCATTAAAATTGCTTATCTCATTAACAATGCATCAACAAGTCAACTTACTTTACTGTAACTGTACATAAACATGTCAACTTATAGTTGCAGTACCTTCTCATGTTACAAATCTGCGCAACGTCCGCTATCACTAACTGGTGGTCCACGAGAAGATGGTGAAGCACTGCGTTATTCTTGCCTTCTGTGTTCTCGAATTCCTTGTCGCAAAACATACAGAACACAGGAATACCAATAGAACTGTTTGACTCTTCACAAGCCAGCTTGTCCGGGAAAACAAGAGGACCAAATGCCCCATGTGAAGCCACTTTTTCATCTGTTATTTAGTAAAAAACAACAGCAATTGGGGCTTTCATCCATCAAACAAAACACTTAACGTCTTAATGTTACATTCACGTTGAAAATGCAAGCAGTTCCTATTGTAACTTACCGAGATCTTTGAGTTTGGTTTGCGGCTCCCAACCGTCCGCCATTTTGTGTTATGACCTTGGTAACCGGGCACAAACCGGCAGGAGTCTGGGATCTAGTTTGTTGGAGCGCGCAAATGTATGCGCGCACAGACGGCACTAAGATCAGAAAGACTAAATAAATAATTCATTCTTCGATGCTGACTGAGGATTTATTTTGTCAAGCTCATGAAGTAAAAGAGCGTTTCATTTTGTTTATTCGATTGAGCCTCAGTGCCATGATATAATTTTAACAGTGTTTAACAAATAGTTCTCGTTTTGCGTGCGTGTGTACTGTAATAGATACACAGATGACGTCACAGAATGTCATGAACAAAAAAAGTACGCCACGAGACGCAGTCGAGTTGTGACTGTTGTTCATGACAATCTGTGATGTCTTCTGTGTATCTATTACAGTACGGCACAAAAAACGAGCTACATTTGTTTGATACGACAACAAACAGGGATTTTTGTCAACCGTGTATCTGTACTCTTATAGCAACATGGCTCTCGACCAATCAGAGCGCGCGATTTACTGGTGTTGTTGTATAATTTAACATATCAAAATTGTTCCATTGCCCGATCGGCTGCTTTATAAAGTGATATGTGTGTTTTTGTGCCTTTTAATGTAGTGATACAAAAGGGCTCCTTGTACTTTAAAGAAAGCCGAAGCCGCCAAAAGCGATTTTTTGTTAATGCGATCGTAGTGGAGTTTCAGTTGACGGCAACCGGAAGTTCGATGTATCCCTTCTTTGTGTACTTTTATTGCTTCTGAGCAAAACCTTAGCGCGCACTTGCTTCTGCGCATTGTTACTATTCGTACAATTCAAAGCAATAATGGACTGTATATGTACTGTACATGCATATGTACTGTACGGTAGTCAACCAAAGCTACGCGGTGAGCACGTGACAGGTTTCTTTAGACATGCCTACAAGGGAACACAGAGGGCGAATTACCTGCCCATGATGCATTGTTTTTTGTACATAATTCATTGCACCAGACATACCAAGTTGGAGAAAGCATCCATTTCCATCTGCTGATTTAGAGAATATAGAGCAATCTTCTCGATTGAATTTGGTAAATCAAGTATGGAACTTTGTTTTTAGATGTTTAGTTTGATATTTCTACATGTAATTTGTCTTCTAATATCGGACAAATACAATAAAGGAGTGGCTGACACAGGCTCTTTAATGCAAAGAATTCTACTATTGTTTTTTCTCGCGTTTGTACGGTAAAGTGCGCTAAACTGACAAAAATAAATGCTTTTTGGTTTTAGCGTAAATGGCGACGAAACGGTGCATTATGGGCATGCTGAGTCCCTTCCCCCTTTTTAATAGAAAGATATGTCACAAGACCGTTAACCTTCATCACCTCCTAGTGACTGTGCTTTATTGATCTTCGCCACAGTAAATAACATAAAATATTAACAAATACTACGAAACAATACAGTAAGACAGAACATAGGTTAAATATAAGTCAAATAAAACATAAAATAATGTAAAACCAATGTGGAAGAAGGATGTATATTGAAAAGCAAACTCCTCTTTGTGGTTTTATCCAAGTTTATTATGTCAATTATTTTTAACTACAAACGAGAATGCACCAGTCGTAAGGTGGCAAGCGCCATCACAAGTCTTCAGGTAGAACTTCAGAGGTAAAACCGAACTCCTACTCCAACAAGTCCAGCTCTGAAAAACAAATGATCTTTGTTAGAGGTGGACAATGTGGACAATCATACGTAACAAGGTAGGCGCATGAATACTTTTTATAGAAACCTTGTTTATACGACCATTACTGATGAGAAACTTGTTTATACGACCATATTGATGCTGAGACTTAGTTTGGAAAACAAGGAACATGCTTGCACATTTACTGTAAGAATCGGTCTCGTATGTGAAACCCTCCTCTCATTAGATCTTCTTGTTTAGCTAACATGGTTCAGGCCGTCAGAGGCAACAATGTGAAAAAATTGTATTAATTCTCCACGAGACTTTTTGGTAATTTTGGTAATAAATTTATAGTAACTCGCTTTGCACGTGGTACAATATCACCAGGCTCGTGACGTTTAAAACCCCAAAAACATTCCGTGATTATCGCGCCGTCAAACTTGGAAATCACCAGAAATCTTGAACTGCGTGAGGTTTTGCACACAGAACATTTACCTTTCATTATTTCGCTCGGATAGTACGTAATTACGAATAAAGTTACGGCGCGCGAATAACTCGCGAACACTCCGAAAATAAACACAGTGTCAGCTTTCCATACCGTGTCCGCTTTTCATTTTGATGTCGACAAGCGGGCTCATTAAACATATGAAGTGCGCGCATGAAATTAAACAGAATTTGAGCCCGCGCTACAAAGTGGAGTTTTCTATTAAGATTGGCGCTCGAATTGCTTCCATTGCGGAAATCACTATATCCCAATGGTTGAAACCAGAAATCTAATATAAATCTTTTATCATACTTCGTTTTATTCAAGAAGTGTAGAGAACTGTCCTAAAACAGTAATTTGTTAGGGATTAGAGTAAGGATGGGTTTTGGTTTGTTTTAGATATGATTTTACTGTATATTCCTCGTTCTATATATGATAAATTACATAAAATGCCATAAAATTAGTGACCTGACCAGCAAACTCCCTCGTAGCCTAGTGGTTAGAGTCTCGGGTTTATAGTGATGTTGGTCCAGGATCGAATCAGCAATAATTTTATAAGCTTTTTTTCTTTGAAGTTTTCTGAAAAAATCTAAGTATTTGGGCCCGTTCTGGTTTCAACCATTGGGATATAGTGACTTCCTCGAATTGCTCGGGTCGTACCCAGGTGCTTTCCAGGTATTTTTTAAGGTGCGCAATGGTTTGTGGGATAGTTTTAACAGGGAGCGCAGAGAGTTATTGGATATGCGTAGGGAAAATAGGAAGCGTGTTATATTTTAGCGCACTCTGCTCTCACCTAAGCTTTCATCTGCGCTGCCTCCTCCACCTCCAGATCCCAACACTTTCTGGACCACCAGATTCGCAGACGCCTTCACCTTGCCAAAACTGTTCTCGGCGGTGCACTCGTATCGCCCGTTATTTTCATATGTCGCCCCAGTGATGGTCATTTTCAAGCCAACATTTTCGCCTCCTTGGTGAATGTAGGAAGTTGTCACGCGTCCCAGGAAAGAAGCTGGTGAAACGAAAAGTGAAAAAAGAAATGATTAGGGTACTCCATGCCTACTGCGGTTTTCGTAATTCTGCGAACTCTCGCTATCTCGCGATTTCCAACAGTCAAACCGCCTTCTGGCTTCCGCCAATCAAATTCCCGAGTCTTTTCGTCGTTACTCTTTGACGATTCTCGAGTATCTGCACGTTTTGGTGAATGGTCATGCTATATAGGAAAGATACCTACAAACCTTCTACATAAGGTAATGGGGATTTCCTAATATCGACGTTTTGCAATGTCGCGTTGATCGTATCAAGGGCTGGACTGATTGACCAAGTCTATGTGCTTTGCGTTTACTTCTAGATTCATGAGGTTTCTAGCGGGGGGGGGGGGGGGGGGGGGGGGGGGGGGGGGGGGGGTTCCTAATATCGACGTTTTGCAATGTCGCGTTGATCGTATCAAGGGCTGGACTGATTGTCCAAGTCTATGTGCTTTGCGTTTACTTCTAGATTTATGAGGTTCTAGCGGGGGGGGGGGGGGGGGGGGGGGAGTTCCGCGTTCGAGCGAGTACCGCGTTCTCGTCGGCTCTCGGCCTCGCATGTGCGTTCGGTACTTCAAGCCATCGGCGCTCGTTTTCAGTCTACGACATCATGGATAACTTACGGTTAATTGTTTTGGTGAACTTCACGGAGACAGAAGGTCGTGGTTTGCCTGTTACATAACAACTGATTTCTACATTTTCTCCTTCGTCGATAGTCTGAGGGGCTGGTGTCACGCGGGAAATAACAGGGGCGACTGAAAAGCAAAAACAAAGAGGTGAACGATGAATAACAGAGATTTGAAAGACAATCCCATTGCAATACAGAAATAGCCTACTAGCCGGCTCTCCTGTAGGTTACTCAGAAAAGCGTGTTTCGGGCTTCAGGATTCGTGTGGTGTACACAAATTCGAGGACGCGGGAGGGGGAATGGGAGAGGGGGAGGAGAAAAGGGCTGCAGCTTCGGTTGTCATTTTCAACCTAGGTCACAGAATTTCCAGCTCTAAACTAATGTATTTGGTATTACAGATTTCACAGTTTAGCCGGCGAAATTTGCTCAAGAAAAAAAAGCAAAGCTGCCTATGACCGCCAATGAAGACAGTTGAGAGTTTTGCGCTGTAACTTGATATCTCACCTCCGCACTCATCTGCCTTGGTACAGGCGGTATGCAGGTTTTGGTTCCAGCAGGGCACGCTTTACAAGACGTTGAGCGTGTACCATCCTGATATGTATCCATGGGGCACACTTCACATCCGGGCTCCAGACCATCCTTGGAGAATTTGCCAGCGCCACACACAACTAATGTGAAACCAAACGGTATATGGAATGAGAATAGCGAAGCTGATATATACGTTTATAGGCAAAAGGTCATGGTACCAGGGGAACGTGGAGGAAGACCGGTGTGGGAAGGCAACTGACGGGGAGATGCAATAAACCTTTTAGGTGCTTGCGATTTGGGGGGGGGGGGAGGGAAAAGACTATAAGTTTTCTCGGCAAAGCACGTTCATTAATGTTCATAAACGGAAAATAAGCTGTACGCTATAGGGAACTGCTGCTAGAGCAAATTACAATTTCTCTTTACTTTGTTTACGGGTTAAGTGAATAAATGTCTGTGTCTATGTCTTTGTTTGCGGTTTGAGAAAACCTTTTGGCCGGGGAGGTGAAATTCACGTTCCACCTGCTCCTATCTTATCTTGTCCAAAAAGAATAAATGGGATATGAACAAATATATCTTATTTCTCCGTGCATCTGTACAGATGACGTCAAACGGGCCGCAACTGAGACGCAGTCGAGCAGTGTGACTGTAGTTCATGAAACACTCGGACATGACAGAGCGGAAATTACCAAAAATAAAATGTCTAACTTCGCCATTCCGTATACGAGGAGATTCTATATTCCAAATTAACAAAGTTCGCATATATAATTCCTGATCAAAGTACTAATTATACCATAAAATGACACAGAAGCCAAAGTATCTCAAAGACGGATCCATTAGAAAAAAGTCATTCTTGGTCTGTATAGCAGGTCATTTCTGCTCTGTCCTATGACGTCATTTTGTGCGTCTGTTACAGTACAAACGCACGCAGACGCACACAGACGCACGCTGACGCACGGGAAATCAGATCAACAAAAAAGATTTTTTTGTTGTTTTGTTTGAAATTTTTTTTGAGAGTGAGCTTGTTACTAGTGTTGCATAATAACAAATGGACCTTTAAAAATATCCTCCTGATGTATTCCTGGAAAAGTATATAAGAAAAGGTGTGACCCAAACCTTCAAATCGACAGACAGACTTTCACAAACCTCTACAGTCATTAGGACTAGCAGCTCCCTCGCTAGAATATGTTCCAGATGGGCACTTCTTACACACGGTACCGCCCGCGTGTCCTGATACTGTCCCGCGGGACACTTTTGGCATTCAGAGCCTTGTTTGTAATGACCTGACGGGCACTCAGCTAAGGGAAAGGATAGAAATCAGGTTAAAAATAAACATAACCACCAGACAGACAGAAAGATAGACAGACAGACAACTAACAAACAAAGAAAAGACAGACAGAAAGCACAAACAAACAAACAAACAAACACAAAGAGACAGACAGACAGACAGACAGACAAACAGACAGACAGAAATTCAACAGCAATGAACAAGAACAATGTCAACAATTATGTTGTTAAAAGCGATAGCGGGGGGGGGGGGGGGGGGGTTGTGGGGTAGATGGATGATCCCACTGTATTAAATATCATCTCACCACAGTAGTTCTTGAGTCCGGTCGTGGTCTGTGCGGCCATGTTCACGCGATTTCTATCACATTGCACGTTAGCATCCGCGACAGGAGTAGCAACTGAAAAAAACACTCAATGTTTCAGGGACTACAGGTTATAAATATTCATCTCTTAATCCAATCACAATAACAACAACGATAACATCCCTAACGCAGTCCGGTTTGATAACGATTGATAACGATACAATAACGATTGATAACGATACAATAACGATCTGATAACGATACGATAACAATACGATCACGACACGATAACGATAACATCCCTCGCGACAACGGGTCAATCTGGTTGGTGATAACAATAGGGGAATTTCATGTTTACAGTTTTGGCTCATTTGCATAAGCAGGGTCTAGATTCAGAATGTTTGAAGGAGCTCGAAAATAATCAGCACTGAATATGAATAGCGGACAGCAAATGAAACCTACTCTGAAAATTCGAAGGATAAACTTCCAGTTGTAAGGGTGTAGTTTTAAAAATGATCATTTTGGAGAAAATATGTAGGCTAATGAGCCTATTTACGACCCAATAATCCACTCATTTTTAAAAACCTGCGTAGAGCCCCCAAAACGAACGTAAACGTCAATAAGTTCCTGGGAATAGTAATTATTTCATCTCGCGAACATCTTTATTACATTTTTCAAGAGCAAAGAGGCATTTTCAAAAGCCTTGAATTGTTGGGTGGCAAGAAGCTCATTAGCCCTCATGTTCTCTGTAAATTGAACTTATCGCCATGCGCTCATAATTCGAATGAAGTAAAACTTTCTTATTACGCTTCATTCACTAGGAGCTATTGAAATTCAGAACATTTCTTTTTGTAGCTCCGTTACGCTTGCGTGATTTTCACGATTGCTTTGAATATGTAAACATTGACGTCACAATAAATCCGCCTATACAATAACGATAACATCTCTGACGTCCCTCGGGACAAAGGGCCAGATCACGATAACGACACGAAAACCATACATTCCCTGACTTCCTCGGGACAAATGGCCAATGTTCGTTTCTTACCAACATTATCTGGTTATGACGATAACATCCCGGACTTCCCTCGGACACGTTTTTTTACCAAGGCAGTTCTGGTTTGTTATAGCGATCCGATGATCCGATACAATAACATTCCACGTACAAAGAGACCCTGTTTCTTACCAACGCATTCTGGTATGCGAGGAGTTGGTGTCCAGGAAGTAGCATAGCACGTCCAATAAGAGTAGGTGGATGGATTCTTGTACAGGACCATACCACTCGGACATTTAACACTGCAGTAGTGTGTAGTAGGACCGAAACTACGGCAGCTCTTGATAACGTTGGATGGAATCTCAATCGGTGGACATCCCTCACCTAACGAGAAATATTCACGGATTACTACAGCTTTGCTGGCATAAGCAATAGATCAGATTTCGTATGACCTGTGAAAAGTGCTGCGGTACGGCGCGGTACTGTCGCGGTGGCGGTACGGAACCTGGCCTGCTGTAGATGGAATGAAATCGCCAATGAAATCACGTAGTCGCGGTACGGTCACGGTAGTTTTCACAGTCATACGAAATCTGCTCTAAGTCGGATACTAAAAATCCATTCTAGAGGGTCCACACGGTGTGGTAGCCTTTCAAGAGACGCGAAAGTGCTGTGGGTAATGATTGGCTATTATATATACGACTGTGACGTCTTTTGCCATATAATGTCAAAATTGAGTGCAGATATGGAGCCGTATTACAAGGCAAAAGCCGTATCACACGGTGAAAGCCATTACACTGTAGAAAACCGGTTACGAAACGGTTTTGCACGCGCAGTTGAATGGCTTCCCGATCATGTGCTAGTCAAATCACGTGCGTTTTCTAGTGAATCTTGAAAAGAAAATATTTTTGCTCGTTGTATAATATATAACTCGTTTGATGAATTTTCATGTAAGACTGGGAGACATTTTATACGTTTCTCGCAAATACGTCCGCAACTCGTAAAATATCCGCCCGTATTACATAAAAATACATCTAATAAGATATTTAACAATTAGACCTCAAGGCCGAATGTGCTATGATGAATAGACCATGAGGCCGAAGGCCGAATGGTCTATTGATATCATAGCACATGAGGACGAGAGGTCTAATTGTTTAGTATAAACCAACTAGTTGGTCGGTTTTGGCCATGAATGCCATTATTTTATTTTGAAAAAATCAAGTTTTCTTGCAAAGAAAGGTGGTGGTTTTGCCAGGCACGGTCTATCACTAATAGACCATTAGTAGCTCAGCCAATCAGAATGCAGGATTTGTAATAGACCATTAGTTGGTTTATACTAAAATAAGATATATATACCTACTAAATACCTACTGAGTAAATGTTGCTTTTGGCGACTAAAAGTTTTGAAATGGTCGCCAGTGGCACATAGTGAAAAAGGTGGATGTCGGGCCCTGACACCTAACAACGTACGTTTGATGTTGACATCGAACTTGCACTGCACTTTGTTTTTCCCAGCATCTGATGCTTCGTAGGTGACAGGGGTTACTCCTACGCCGAATTGATCGCCAGATGAGTGTGTCTTGGTGACCGAAGTGACGAGCACGTTATCACTGAAACGGGGCTCGTCCCACGTGACTGCATACGGCAAAGTGGCGGAAGTTTTATGGATGGCTGACGGGCAAAACAGAACTTTGGGCTTCTCGTTATCTGCAAAGAGACAGTTGAAATGGAGAGTTTGCAGGTGTTGCGTGACATTTTTTTATTGTGATCCTAATAAAATGAAAATACCATATTTGAAAAGAGCTTGCCGAAATTGAAAAAAGCCGAAAATTTGAGCTGATTTGGGTAAATATTAGCAAAGTTATTGGCGCCCGAAGTAGGCTGTTTCTCTATACTTCTGACGCTCATAAATTCTGTGCTATTATCGAAACCACCTCAAATTTTAGGATTTCACATATTTCCGTGAGCTCTTTTAAAATATGGTTTTTATTTTGCTGAGATCAAAGTTGAAAATGTCACGCAACATCTGCAAACTCCCCATTGCGGCAACACGATATAAAATGGAGTAGTAGATAGGGCACATCAAACATGTATACACCTTTTCAGGAAAGGTTGCATCATCTATCACAATCTGTCCGTTATAGCCCGCGATGCGTCAGTGGGAGAAAACAGGATCACCAAATCATGGACAATGTTTTTTTACGATGAATAGCCATACTTATCACGCTGCTTATACCTAAAGGCCCGTTCACACGGGGCGATTTAGCTGCGATTTGAGGTGCGATTTTTGCGGCGATCGTCGATGTCATATCGCGCGGTGTGAACGGCCGGCGATCTGGTTCCACGATATGAAATTTGAACATGTTCAAAACGCCTGCGACGTCGCGGCGACATCGCAAGTGAAATAGCCATAAGATCGCCGGCCGTTCACACCGCGCGATATGACATCGCCATGAGATCGCCACAGAAATCGCACCTAAGATCGCAGCTGAAATCGCCTCGTGTGAACGGCCCTTAATGATTCAACAGTAGACTACATCGCTCGCAACTAATTTTGCAGTAGATAACTGACGAACAATTTCGTTCTTCCTCGTTTCTCCCATGACATATGGCGGGCTACAACAGGCAGTTGACGTTGCAAATTTTTTAAATAAATGCATGACAGATTTTTAAATGATTCCAGCAAACCTATTGGGTCTATTTTAGCATCGTTTTGAAAGGTTTGCATACAAGTAGTAACTTGAGTTAGTTGCTTACATGTAAAGTTGATCTCATTCACCTCTGATAGTGAAATGATAAACAGCAGGTATTTCATTTGTTTTGTCACATTAATGACGTACGCGGGGACGTTTTGTGATCTAGACACTGCATTTTGGCGCGAAGCATTTTGCTATTGTTTGCCGCCAAAACACGTAGATGTTTACGTCACAAAAAATCCATCCATATGTCAAAATCTGTGACAAGAGCTTCTGAATCCTCGTTCCCAGTCGTTCCAGTTAAGGAAATTTCCAAGATGGTGGGTCACAGGAATGAAGAAGACGCTGCGAACGAGGTTGGGTTTTTTTGTCATTAGAAGGAGCAGTGGAAGACCAACTCGGCTAACGATGTTTACATGTTGTTGTCACCCAATTCAGATCATGTGATGATTCCTTTGGGTGGTTACAATTGTCACATTTTTCTCACTCGAGCGAGTGCATGTGCAGAACTAACAAAAGTAGCCACCAAAGGATTCATGATATTATCTGAACTGGGTGGCAACAAGATGTAAACACAGTTAACCGATTGGTCTATCAAAAGCGATTTTTTTTAGAAACGTACCGTTTACCGTGACAAGTATGTAACAGCTTTTGGTGGCAACACTATTACTGACGGTAAACTTGACCTTAGACTCGCCGGCAGGGTAGACAAAGTTTGTTGCTGCCGATGCCGGGCTTACAGTGATGGGCGCGATGTTGGAGGTAGGCATTTCCACAAGCTACTGACATCAGCTTTGCTTTCCCCTTGTTTCAGGTCAACCTCGATGTCTTGGGGACAAGAGATCCAGGGATCTTTGAATACTGAAATCAGCAGGATAGAGAACAATGTCTTACAAAGTTACGCTCATTACCGCATTGTTAGAGTATAATATCTCGTCCATCTGGGGAACCGCTTCCGGGAGTGGGGGAGGATTCCCCTTATTTTGGGGGCGAGGTTGCTCGTCGTACCTTTTAGAGTTTAAAATCATGCCTCTGGTACCTTTTAAAGGTTAAAATTCGAAAACTTGCAATTTTTTAAGACCTCTTAGCTGCTATTCCATGTGACTCACGTAACTGAGTAACGAAATTCTAGCTTCCTGAGGGCTTGTTTCAAGTTTCCGACCTTGCGGCCTCGCCTTATTCCACTTGTCTCGACATTGTTTATTCTGGATATCGCAAAGCCTCATCCTATAATTGCTTAAAGAAACAAAGTTTCAAATTTGATTTACCAAATTCAATGGAGAAAATTGATCTGTTTTCTCTTTATCAGCCGATGGAAATGGATGCTTTCTCCGACTTAGTATGCCCCGCTATGCTGTCAAAATGGCGGCTGACACAGGCTCTTTAACAGCCCTAGTCAACTATTCCTACTATTCCCTATTGGTATTGTTTTCATTGGATATAAGAAGACGACGAATTACGTGTAGAAATATCGAATAACTATACGAATAAATAGAGGATATTACAAGGTGGCGCGAAGATATAAGTTTATTTTCGAGTGGCACGAGGAAATAAAAACTCATATCTTCAAGTCATCGTGTAATTTTCTTTTTATTATATAGACAAACCAGAAAAAACATTCCAAATTGATTTCCAAGCACTTTTGTTTTGACCGATATCCTCACTGGTGAGGATATGGGAAATATGTCACTCCGGTCCGGATGTAGCTTCGTATGAGATCTACGAGTGGCGTATTTCCCAGTACAAACAGTACTTTATTCTTCATTTGTCGAATCCAATCGAAATCACACTGCATTCCCTGGATCAGCCGATGGAAATGGATGCTTTCAACGACTCAGATGTTGCTATCTGACAAAATGGCGGCTAGCTGAGCCACTGGCCCCTTACCTTTGCTACAGGTGGGCTCGGCGCCGTTCCAGGTATTATCAGCTTGACATTGCCGTTCAGGATTTCCTGATAGGCTGTGGCCCGACTTACATACGTACGTACAGATGCCGCCGTAGGTACCCCCAGTCGTCGCACATGAAGGTGGGGACAAATAACTATTAGCTACTGCTGTTAGGGCCGGGCATTTTACACCTGTAAAAAAAGTATCGCATTCGAACTGAATTAGACTTGCCTCAAGATGTCTTTTATGTTTTTCTTAGAGCGAAGTTAAGAAAAGAAGCGCACGGTCCCGTGGTTTTTCCTCGGTGCGCGAAGCGAACAGAAAAAAGCGGAACAACGGACTCATGGTAAAGTCTAGAACTGAATTGAAGAACTCAATTACAATGGAGTCAGCCGATTACACGTGTAAGACTTCACGCATAAAGCGGATTTCCGATGACCGCCGAAAGTAAGTTGGACTTGAATATAGTTAGTGTTTCAATGGCCGAGAGCAAAGACTTTCGCTTTTTAGCGAATCAAATTGCGAACTAAATCTAACGTGCCATTGTTCACATCATGACATGACGCAAGTCTGACTTACTTCGCCTCCTGATACAGGCATCAAGAGTTCCAGACTCGCGGTGCACGAACAATGCATCATTAGTGTTGAACAAAGGAAAAAAGTGAGCCAAAAGACGTTTTGATAACAAGGGCTCACTTTTTTCCTTTGTTCAACACTAATGATGCATTGTTCGTGCACCGCGAGTCTGGAACTCTTGATGCCTGTATTGAATTGTTGTTGAATGGCTTCCTCTTTGAGTCCTCACCCTTTTTTTTCTCTGCGCGCTCAGTCCCTGATCTAATTGAATATTTTCCTCTACATTTATTCTCCGGAATTTTCCCCAAACTTCGCAGTGAGCTCCGATAATCGGCACGATTGAAGAGAGGGCAGATCTTGGCAGGGATGTTCTGCTCTTTGCTTCACCGTATCATGCGCGCAAGATACGCAGTATCTTAAACTGTATTCGTGGGCTAGAAAATGTTCACCAAGGCCGGAAACTTATTTATTCTAATTTATTTCATTTGATTTTGTGCCAGTTCCTTTTATAAAAACAAGCGAGCATAAACGGTGGCTGCAGGGACATTTCGCGCGACTTACAGTTCGCTTGACACTGTCGCAGGCAACGTCTATTTCTTGGCACAGTTTCAACATTTATTTCATAGTGCTGAAGAGTTAAAAATCGCGCGCATTTTTTTTAGACAAAAAAGGAGTTTATTCTGCAATCTTGAAATACAAGCGTCGAATAAGAGAAAGCTTGCCCATAATGACCCTCGTTTCCTAAAATCTGCTAAGAAGATCAGTATAAATTTGCAGGTGCTGCGAGTATTTTCAACAATTTACACGGCGCGCCCAGCTCGCTGAATTTGGTCGGGAGAACATGGTCGGGAGACCATTCATACGGCATAGAAAACACTGACTAGCAATCCAGAGATACCTACGGTTACATATAGGCACTTGTCCCTGCCATACTCCGTGTTGACCACAAGTCCGTGTGGTGACATTAGGGTCTGCAAGTTGGTAACCTTTGTTACACGCGTATACACACTTGTCGCCGTAGTCATTCGCCTTATCCTGTTGACACCTTGCGGGAGAAATGCTGCCGCCGTATACTGAAGCTAACGGGCCGCAAACATCAGCTGAGGTAGAGAAGAAAACGATATTAGCTAATCCGAATGGGGAACGTCTTTTGTTCCCTCTTGTTCCCAATCGTTGCATAGTCGACACAGAGGAACGACTGCGTAAGAAACTATCGTAGTTCCAGAAAACTGGAAACATTAGAATTATTGCAGAAAGACCAGCTCTCTTTTTCTTTTTTGGTCCTTACCCTCGCAATTGCAAAAGAATGGAATATTATAATATCTTAAAATATCCGAGCGTGAGACATTTTTACATTTTCTGGTCGGAAAAATTAAAATTGGTTTCACCAATAGTCAACTACTTAAGTGAAGAATCTCCACATTAGGTCTCTCCACATCGGCGTAAATTTTTAGGAACAAATTGAAGCGCGTAGCGGGTAAAAAACATTCTCTCGATTTACGGACGTTTGCCGAAGAAGGGGGGCTGCAAGCAGTCCATTAACCAACTTGTAGGGCACTGACTTTTTAAAGGGGTTCGTTTTCCTTACTTTTTCAGAGGGGGGTTCGTTTTTGCTCGCTTTTGGCTTTGGTTGCGATTTCTTTAGGTTATGGCTCGTTTCTGAGGTAAAATGTACATAACTGTTGGTTTTGGTCTGAGGGGATTCGTTCGAACCCTTTGAACACCCTTCCTACGGGCCCATCTTGTCGGATATTTATGGATGTTGATCGGGCAATGTCCGATGACAGGCAAACGTTCCCAGCTCTACATAAAATACGTTTAAATACGACCCAATCAAACGCTCCATTGTTATTTCATTCGATATTTTATTCGACACTCGTCTCGAATTCGCTCTTATAACATTGTCGTTCTAAGTGTTAATGTACCAAATGTAGACTGAATAGCTACTTTTGCTCTGTGCACCAATCAATCTCTGGATGGCACAATGGATGACGCCACCGTTAACCGCCCTGATATGAAATTTCGTGGCAAAATAAGGTTCCGTGAGATGTACATACCTACACAGATCTTGTTGGTCTTGCCTTGCCTGTAACCCTTTTACATTTACAGTAAAATCCTGGTATACTATTGACGCAATCGGATTTGGCGAGATCACAGGTGTTCAGGTTGCTGTTGTCTGATGGGGCACACTCGTCAATATCTTGCAACAGAAAAATGAGAAGCAATAATTTTGTTAAAATCAGCGAAGGAGCCCACGAACAGGAACTTCCTAGCCAGGAGCCCATCAATAGGAGCCTCCGTCTACCCACTAGGTCTAGCCAGGAGCCCATCAACAGGAGCCTCCATCTACCCGCTAGGTCTAGCCAGGAACCATCAACAAGAGCCTCCATCTACTTCCTCCACCGGGTCAAGCCAGGAGCCCATCAACAGGAGCCTTCATCTACTCCACTAGGTCAAGCCAGGAGCCCATCAACAGGAGCCCCCATCTACTCCACTAGGTCTAGCCGGGAGCCCATCAACAGGAGCCTCCATCTACCCCACTAGGTCTAGCCAGGAGCCCATCTACAGGAGCCCCCATCTACTCCACTAGGTCTAGCCAGGAGCCCATCAACAGGAGCCTTCATCTACTCCACTAGGTCAAGCCAGGAGCCCATCAACAGGAGCCTTCATTTACTCCACTACGTCTAGCCAGGAACCCATCAACAGGAGCCCCCATCTACTCCACTAGGTCTAGCCAGGAGCTCATCAACAGGAGCCTCCATCTACTCCACTAGGTCTAGCCAGGAGCCCATCAACAGGAGCCCCCATCTACTCCACTAGGTCTAGCCAGGAGCCCATCAACAGGAGCCTCCATCTACTCCACTAGGTCTAGCCAGGAGCCCATCAACAGGAGCCCCATCTACTCCACTAGGTCTAGCCAGGAGCCCATCAACAGGAGCCTCCATCTACTCCACTAGGTCTAGCCAGGAGCCCATCAACAGGAGCCCCCATCTACTCCACTAGGTCTAGCCAGGAGCTCATCAACAGGAGCCTTCATCTACTCCACTAGGTCTAGCCAGGAGTCCATCAACAGGAGCCTCCATCTACTCCACTAGGTCTAGTTAGGAGCTCATCAACAGGAGCTTCCATTTACTCCACTAGGTCTAGCCAGGAGTCCATCAACAGGAGCCTCCATCTACTCCACTAAGTCTAGCCAGGAGTCCATCAACAGGAGCCTCCATCTACTCCACTAGGTCTAGCCAGGAGCTCATCAACAGGAGCCTCCATCTACTCCACTAGGTCTAGCCAGGAGCTCATCAACAGGAGCTTCCATCTACTCCACTAGGTCTAGCCAGGAGCTCATCAACAGGAGCCTCCATCTACTCCACTAGGTCAAGCCAGGAGCCCATCAACAGGAGCCTCCATCTACTCCACTAGGTCAAGCCAGGAGCCCATCAACAAGAGCCTCCATCTATTCCACTAGGTCTAGCCAGGAGCTCATCAACATGAGCCCCCATCTACTCCACTAGGTCTAGCCAGGAGCTCATCAACAGGAGCCTCCATCTACTCCACTAGGTCTAGTCAGGAGCTCATCAACATGAGCCCCATCTACTCCACTAGGTCTAGCCAGGAGTCATCAACAGGAGCTTCCATCTACTCCACGAGGTCTAGCCAGGAGTCCATCAACATGAGCTTCCATCTACTCCACTAGATCTAGCCAGGAGCCCATCAACAAGAGCCTCCATCTATTCCACTAGGTCTTGCCAGGAGTCCATCAACAGGAGCCTCCATCTACTCCACTAGGTCTAGCCAGGAGCTCATCAACAGGAGCTTCCACTTACTCCACTAAGTCTAGCCAGGAGTCCATCAACATGAGCCTCCATCTACTCCACTAAGTCTAGCCAGGAGTCCATCAACAGGAGCCTCCATCTACTCCACTAGGTCTAGCCAGGAGCTCATCAACAGGAGCCTCCATCTACTCCACTAGGTCTATTCAGGCGCCCATCAACATGAGCCCCCATCTACTCCACTAGGTCTAGCCAGGAGCTCATCAACAGGAGCCCCCATCTACTCCACTAGGTCTAGCTAGGAGCCCATCAACAGGAGTTCCATCTACTCCACGAGGTCTAGCCAGGAGTCCATCAACATGAGCTTCCATCTACTCCACTAGGTCTAGCCAGGAGCCCATCAACAAGAGCCTCCATCTATTCCACTAGGTCTAGCCAGGAGCTCATCAACAGGAGCCCCCATCTACTCCACTAGGTCTAGCCAGGAGTCCATCAACAAGAGCCTCCATCTATTCCACTAGGTCTAGCCAGGAGCTCATCAACAGGAGCCCCATCTACTCCACTAGGTCTTGCAGGAGTCCATCAACATGAGCCCCCATCTACTCCACTAGGTCTAGCCAGGAGCTCATCAACAGGAGCCTCCATCTACTCCACTAGGTCTAGTCAGGAGCTCATCAACATGAGCCCCATCTACTCCACTAGGTCTAGCCAGGAGCTCATCAACAGGAGCTTCCATCTACTCCACGAGGTCTAGCCAGGAGTCCATCAACATGAGCTTCATCTACTCCACTAGATCTAGCCAGGAGCCCATCAACAAGAGCCTCCATCTATTCCACTAGGTCTTGCCAGGAGTCCATCAACAGGAGCCTCATCTACTCCACTAGGTCTAGCCAGGAGCTCATCAACAGGAGCTTCCACTTACCACTAAGTTCAGCCAGGAGTCCATCAACATGAGCCTCCATCTACTCCACTAAGTCTAGCCAGGAGTCCATCAACAGGAGCCTCCATCTACTCCACTAGGTCTAGCCAGGAGCTCATCAACAGGAGCCTCCATCTACTCCACTAGGTCTATTCAGGCGCCCATCAACATGAGCCCCCATCTACTCCACTAGGTCTAGCCAGGAGCTCATCAACAGGAGCCCCCATCTACTCCACTAGGTCTAGCTAGGAGCCATCAACAGGAGTTTCATCTACTCCACGAGGTCTAGCCAGGAGTCCATCAACATGAGCTTCCATCTACTCCACTAGGTCTAGCCAGGAGCCCATCAACAAGAGCCTCCATCTATTCCACTAGGTCTAGCCAGGAGCTCATCAACAGGAGCCCCCATCTACTCCACTAGGTCTAGCCAGGAGTCCATCAACAAGAGCCTCCATCTATTCCACTAGGTCTAGCCAGGAGCTCATCAACAGGAGCCCCATCTACTCCACTAGGTCTTGCCAGGAGTCCATCAACAGGAGCCTCCATCTACTCCACTAGGTCTAGCCAGGAGCTCATCAACAGGAGCTTCCACTTACTCCACTAAGTCTAGCCAGGAGTCCATCAACAGGAGCCTTCATCTACTCCACTAGGTCAAGCCAGGAGCCATCAACAGGAGCCCCCATCTACTCCACGAGGTCTAGCCAGGAGTCCATCAACATGAGCTTCCATCTACTCCACTAGGTCTTGCCAGGAGTCCATCAACAGGAGCCCTCCATCTATTCCACTAGATCTAGCCAGGAGCTCATCAACAGGACCCTCCATCTACTCCACTAGGTCTAGCCAGGAGTCCATCAACAGGAGCCTCCATCTACTCCACTAGGTCTAGCCAGGAGCCCATCAACAGGAGGCTCCATCTACTCCATTAGGTCTAGCCAGGAGTCCATCAACAGGAGCCTCCATCTACTCCACTAGGTCTAGCCAGGAGCTCATCAACCAGGAGCTTCCATTTACTCCACTAGGTCTAGCCAGGAGTCCATCAACAGAAGCTTTCATCTACTCCACGAGGTCTAGCAAGGAGGCCGTCAACAGAAGCCTTCATCCACTCTACAAGGTCTAGCCAGGAGCCCATCAACAGCAGTCGCCATCTATTGTGATTTACATCTATAGTGCTAGCAACTTACCTTTACATTTGAAGTCCCCATCTTGTGTAAAGCCAGATTTACATTTACACCTGTACTTGCCGGGAAGGTTCTCGCACGTGGACATTTGCACGTTACATGCGTTTGAGGTCAAGCACTCGTTTCTATCTATAAAGCGAATTGAACATCAATGTTACCTCTCTGTTATTTGGTTGGACTCCCTGGCGCGAAAGTGTGTTTAATAGACCAAATCGGAAAACGGTGTTTACGTCTTGATGCCACCCAATATAGAGCATTTATGCATGTGGGGGGGGGGGGGGGGGGACACTCAAGCGAGGAACATATTTTTAATATTCATGTAAACAAATTGTTTCGCGTGAGGGCCAGTTAGGAAAGCAAACCACAGGTCTCCCGCTCAAGCGGAAAAGCTCTATTACAAGAACCACCACATTTTTGGCAAAGCTCGGATTAAAAGGGCACAGACACAAAATCTACTAGCACTGTATGGGTATATTTGCATTATGTGATTGGCTTTCATCATGATTGGCTTTTAGCCTGCGTAGCGGCTCTGCGAAAACCGGAAATAGCGTGGGCCGCAAGGGGTTCGGCCCACGCTATTCCGGTCTTCGCTCGCCCCGACTCGGTCCCCTTCCCTTTTAGAGCCGCTACGCAGACTAACTAATTTTTGACGTGTAAACGGGGCTGATAAAAATAGTCTTTCTACATATTTTAGGCATGGCTAGTGGCGCAGTTTGGGGCACGGCTGCAGAGGATCTTCAGTTCTATCCGGATCCGCTAACCGTATGGACTTTTTTCTGTTTCGAATGCTTGCTTATAACTTTACGTTTTCGTGCGCTGGTTGGTAGGCGAGTGCAGGGGAGGGAGTGAGGGAGAATGGGGGATAGTAAAGTTGGAGATCTTTAATCTCAGGCATATGCACTATTTAGACGTTACGTTAAAGTCGCCTTGCTTTGCTTATTCCAGTAACACATACCTTCGCAATTGTGCCTGTCTTTTTTCACATAACCTTGAGGGCAGTTGCAATGGTACGTTCCCTGGTCGTCAACACAGGTTGCCGGGTCAACGCAAGGGTATTCTCCACACACTCATTAATATCTGAGAATACAAAAAGCCACTAGGTCAGTTTTCGTGGTACAAATGAATATTTGCTAAATTCTTTCCGACATGATCCTACAGTACAAGGATCCCCACGAAACCAAAATGACCTTGCGGAGGGTTGTCCAATACACTGACAAATACACCCGAAATGATCCCCATGCATCGAAGATGATCCCTATATGCACCACAAATACCCCCATGCATCCGAGATGATCCCCATGCATCCGAGATGATCCCCTTGCACCCGAGATTATCCCATACGCCCAAAACGTTCCCAATGTACCCAAGATGACCTTCATGCACCCGACATGGTTCCCATGCACCCGAAAGTATCCTTTTGCACCTGAAATTATCCCCATGCACCGAAACGTTCCCCATGTATGCCAAATGATCCCGCCGACGATCCCACCTGTACGCTCGTGGAAGCTCAATGGACTGGACAAAAAAGTAGTACCACCAAGTTCTCACATGTTCCATGTTCGCCTAAAGAGGGACAAAAGGGTGCTACCCGAGCGTTTTGTGGTCATGGTGTACTATATGACCTCAGAAAAACAAATGACACTCTTCAAAGAATCATCATTTACCAAAAATATAACGATACTACCCTACAGTACTCACTCAGACATGTGCGTTTATCTGTTTGTAATCTGTAGCCGCTGTCACATTCGCAGTAAAAAGATCCTGGCGTGTTTACACACTTCTGATCACACCCGCCATTTTTGTCGTTACACTCGTTAGTGTCTGCGAACAAACAGAGAGTAATTGTAAGGTATGGTACCTTTATTTATAGATGCTAACTCTGACAACTGGTTAGCTGATTTCCACAGAGGGCGTCCATACATAAAAATAGTCAGTGTAAAAAATGAGAACAAAAATATACACTAATGGTATCTGTGAGTGGCTAGCTCCTTCTTGAATGAAGACAATGTCTTCGATTCCCTGATTTGAGGGGTAAGACTATTCCATAGCTTAGCCTCGCAAATGAAAAACCTTAAGAGTGGCAAGAGGGGAAAAGTGGCAAAAGAGGAAGTACAACACTTAAGTCCGAACTGAAAGGATCTAGTATTTGGGATCTTAAAGACCTTGTGCCCGATGGGCGTGACAAATAGTTGTGTAGCCCATAAAATCTATCCCAATCAGTAACGGCAAAAGTCGTGTTCTCAATCCGTTTAAATCTCGTAGAACTTCGACTCATCCTTTGGTCTAACCTGATTAAAGTGATATGAAGTCATAGAACAACAAACTTATGGTGTTATTTGAAAATTTCTTACCATAAACACAACAAACCAATCATAACATTGTCAAAACCATCTGACACAAAGTCTCTCAATTAAACACTGTCTTTTAAGGCAATGACAGCAACTCGAAATATTTTATCTACGGGCGAAAATTACTGAGAATTCAATATACAGGAATGATTTCAGTTTACGGTATGATTTCTGCGATTTACACGTCACTGTTTTTTTGCCGCCTGTTTCACATACGTTCAGTTCGCAAACACAGACATGCACATTGCAGCGTGTAAATCAGCCAAAAGGAAGATGTAAAGGGTGGGGCACGGGTGGAACAAGTGGCAAAAAAGGGTCAAATGTTAGTTTCAAGAGCCCTAGTCATTCTCGTACCCAGAGCCGGCCCGGTCTCTGCTCGCAGGGGAGGTTCTGGTGACATCCATTTGAGGACCTTTGCTGATTGGCTGGTTTTGAACGTTGGTGCATGCACAGAAAGATGTTTCTCTCAACGGCTCTGTATCAAATGTCGCGCATGCGTCAATGGCTGTCAACAGTGCTCCCCGCGAGGTGACGAACTGGGGAGCTCTGGGTTCGAGAATGGAGCCCTATTCAGCCACTCTTTTGTTATTATTTCCATTCGAAATAAAAGGACCAATGACGTGTGGGAACTCAACAAACAACAATCAGTTCATTCGATCAGCCGATGGAAGTGGATGAATTCTCTGACTCGGTGTGATACTAGGCTGTCAAAATGGAGTCCGGCTGAGGCTGTTTAATGTTCGGGTTCTCCACCAGTTCTTACGCGTTAACGTAAAAAAGTGTAAAAGTATTGAGAACATCTTACCAACACAGAGATTATTCTGCTTCTCGTATCCGCTATGGCATTTACACGAGAAACTGCCAACAGTATTGGTACAGTCCGCATGATCTCCGCACGCGTGTAAGGCGCACTCGTTGACATCTAAACGCAATATAAGAAACACGTGATATTGATCATTGGTTACTATTATGTTCGCTCCCCCATTTGTGCCTATTCTTGGTGTTCACCTCCGGGGCCTTTTTTTTAGCGAGTTATTTCGAACAAAAAGCCAATATTCTTAAAGAGAACTATATCCTTAATAGATTTGTCAAGTTTTAGACTGGTATACTGAGATATTAGCGAACGAAAGTGCAAACTGTTTACTGTAAAATGTATGGCGCTGCCATGTTGGAGTCCCTCGGAAGGACTCCAGCATGGCGGCCAAATTACCAAATGTGCCGTAAATCCACAATATGAGCCAGCACTGTCCAAAATGCGATTAATTTGCACTTAGTTAGCATGTTTGCTTTCACCGAATGCTCGAAACGGGAGAATTACCTGAAATGTGGCGCGAAATCAATGCCTAAAGAAGCGTGGCTAATGTTGCGTGACAGAAATTGCAGCACCGATATATCAGGAGCTAAAAACGGGAATCCGATTAAATTTGGTGCGGAGACTCCTATTGGGAAACTGTAACTGGTCTGAAAAGCACAGTTTCACAGAGGCCATAGTTTCAAAGTTAGGATTTTGATGACTTACGTCATGTGAACACCAAGAATATACTTCATAAATGGTTCAGTGATAGTGTAGAGAGAAATGTTATCTGGTTATGATGATCGACTCTAGAGACTTACCCTTGCACACAGGGTTGCCGTTATCCACACCTCTCTGATCCACTGCCGCAACTGGAAACTTAAAAATACAGAACACGAGATCATGTGGGGGTTGTGAATGTTGTTTTGAATCCGCGCGGGCTTCCTGTGGTGTTTAACATCTTTATACCAGGCCCTTGGCCTTCAACAAAAACAAACACACAAAAAGGCGACCAAGAGAGCGATGTTTCTCGACCATCTGCAAGTTTTGAAGAATTTTCCTGCTATAGGGGAAATAGTTACAATCCTTCCAAATAAGGTAAGGGAAGTTCCTATTAACAAGTAAGTTTTGTAACGTCAGTTTCGGCGATATTTAATTTTTATTTTCTATCGCGATTTACGCGTCGTGAATGTGGTGAATCCTGCCCGTTCGGCAGTGCAGGAGAAATATAAGGTCAGGGGGCCAACTATTTGATCGCTTGAACGTTTCATGTCCTACAGCGATACAAATTGGGGTTTATTTCAATATCCGGTGGGCTTCTTTCAAAATTGATGACTATATACAATATGGCAATGCTGGCGGAGGACACATAAACCGTTGAAGGCTCTGAAGTGCTGCGTGAGGTTTTTGTACAAGCTTGTTTGGAATCAACTGTATCCTAATTGGCTGCGACCATTATGCGTCCTCTGTGATAACCTACATAATAACTGGTTCTATAACAAACGCAATTGCAGGCCCGTAGCCAGGGATTTTTGTTGGGGGGTGCTAATCTAGAAAAAGCGGACCAACGTGGTATGAATTTATTAACCGCTAGCCAAAATTCACTAGAAAAAGCGAATATACGAAACTGACTCTATGCCAAAGTGACTGCAGTCTTCTGTTTCGCCCATTTAGTCACTAAAACAGTGTTTTCAAAACCTTAAATGTGGACCTTTTTGTCGCGTGGGGTGGGGGGGGGGGGGCTTGCGCACCCCGGCACCCCCCTGGCTACGGGCTTGAATTGATTGTGAAAGATGATGTGTTGGCTTGGCCCAAAAATGAAGTGGAAGGCTTATTGACGTCTCGAAACTTGCGGCTCGCAAACTTACCGGTAATTGTGATGTCTTTGTTTTATCAACCCAGCTGTTATATTTGAAATAGGATTCCAACTTGTTGGAAATGACACGGATCTGAAAAGAATGGCAACGTTAAAAATAAAGACGGGTAAAGCTTAATTAGAATCCTAACAATTTTGATTAGTTTTGGCTAAAATAGGGAGCTATACAATCCTGTATCGTGTAATACAATCCCTGTATCGCGGGCTGCCTGTGGTATTCAAATCTAGTCTCGGGCCACTCGACCGGGACAAAAGACAAAATGTCGACAAAAAGAATGGTGTTTCTCGAGTATCTGCAGGTTTTAGGGAAGACATTTACGAACCTTTCAAATAAGGTAAGGGGGGATTCCTGAAAAGAAAGTGATGCAACGTCGACAATTTTTGGCGAAATTTTCTTGACATGCGGTTGCCAAGGCGTTACACTTGTGAAATCATAATCTAAGCACCCCTATCCCCCTCAAGAATGCTCTGGCTACGACCATGCACTAGGTTTTTACATATGTGCAGAGTGTTTGTATTCGTTCTATTTTATGTCTATTCGCTTAAGGTAACTCCCTGAAATAAAACTTGTCGTAGAATTTTTTTCTTAATTTGTCTATTTACTATTTAGTATATAAGGAATGAAAACATGAAATAAAAAGAGGTGGTGCCCATGCTCGTTTAGAAACTGCGATGGCGCAAACATACCCCATTTTTAGTGCCTGAGGGCTATTTTGTGAAGGAATACGTGAAACAAGAAAATTGTGATAAAACGCTCACTAATGAAGCAATCCAGTTCGCTTGCAAGTTTGAACAGAACTGTTGGATGCTTTACTACCTAGGACGAACATTGAATTGTTTAATTTCCTGTGCGTGTTGACGCTACTCTTGAAAATGTGCGCACCGCTCGTGATAATTTGAGTCTTTGGTGTCTCATTTTGGGGCTTTTATGACGATAGCTCAAAAACTTGTCGTGGAAATTTCTTTAAACTTTTTTTATGACAGGGGAATGATAGTCTTATCAAAATGGAAATATAAAATGGGGGTGCCCAATCTTGTTTTCGCGCAATATCCCAAAAAGCGACTTTCTTGGTGTTTCTCGCTCAAATGGGATATTTAGCTTGCGCGCGCACGCTCGATTGCTTCATTTTCGAACGAATGATCGCGCGTCCATGCGCAGAACAGCGTGCGCCGTGCAAAACGGGGGAATTACCTTAATTGTATTTTTGTTAAAGTTTGGTTCTCACTAGAACACAACCGCAATGTTGAAACCCATAGAAATCTCACGTCCGCCCTCTTTTCATTCATTCCTTCGTCCGTTTTATGTTTTTGAACGTGAATATTAATTTTTTCCCTTACAAAGCGTACTGCATCACTTGCATCAGTGCAAAAATAGGTGTGACTGATTTCCGTAGGGGTATTTTAAAACGCAGTACTAACCATTCATTACATCTTTACAGAAGAGTAAAACATCATAATAAAATGCACAAAAGGAAATTTGTACAACATGTGTCATCAGTGTTGTTCAGATTGGCCAGGATTAGGCGCCTCCATCTACTCCACTAGGTCTCGCCAGGAGCCCATCAACAGGAGTCTCCAACTACTCCACTAGGTCTAGCCAGGAGCCCATCAACAGGAGTCTCCATCTACTCCACTAGGTCTTGCCAGGAGCCCATCAACAGGAGCCTCCATCTACTCCACTAGGTCTCGCCAGGAGCCCATCAACAGGAGTCTCCATCTACTCCACTAGGTCTAGCCAGGAGCTCATCAACAGGAGCCTCCATCTACTCCACTAGGTCTCGCCAGGAGCCCATCAACAGGAGTCTCCATCTGCTCCACTAGGTCTAGTCAGGAGCCCATCAACAGGAGTCTCCATCTACTCCACTAGGTCTCGCCAGGAGCTCATCAACAGGAGTCTCCATCTACTCCACTAGGTCTAGCCAGGAGCCCATCAACAGGAGCCTCCATCTACTCCACTAGGTCTCGCCAGGAGCTCATCAACAGGAGTCTCCATCTACTCCACTAGGTCTAGCCAGGCGCTCATCAACAGGAGCCTCCATCTACTCCACTAGGTCTAGCCAGGAGCTCATCAACAGGAGTCTCCATCTACTCCGCTAAGTCTAGCCAGGAGCTCATCAACAGGAGTCTCCATCTACTCCACTAGGTCTAGCAAGGTGACCATCAACAGGAGCCTCCATCTACTCCACTAGGTCTAGCCAGGAGCCCATCAACAGGAGCCTCCATTTACTCCACTAGGTCTAGCCAGGAGCCCATCAACAGGAGTCTCCAACTACTCCACTAGGTCTAGCCAGGAGCCCATCAACAGGAGCCTCCATCTACTCCACTAGGTCTAGCCAGGGCCCATCAACAGGAGCCTCCATCTACTCCACTAGGTCTCGCCAGGAGCTCATCAACAGGAGTCTCCATCTACTCCACTAAGTCTAGCCAGGAGCTCATCAACAGGAGCCTCCATCTACTCCATAAGCTCTAGCAAGGTGACCATCAACAGGAGCCTCCATCTACTCCACTAGGTCTAGCCAGGAATCCATCAACAGGAGCCTCCAACTACTGCACTAGGTCTAGCCAGGAGCCCATCAACAGGAGTCTCCATCTACTCCACTAGGTCTAGCCAGGAGCCCATCAACAGGAGTCTCCATCTACTCCACTAGGTCTAACCAGGAGCTTATCAACAGGAGCCTCCATCTACTCCACTAGGTCCAGCCAGGAGCCCATCAACAGGAGTCTCCATCTGCTCACTAGGTCTAGCCAGGAGCCCATCAACAGGAGTCTCCAACTACTCCACTAGGTCTAGCCAGGAGCCCATCAACAGGAGTCTCCATCTACTCCATTAGGTCTAGCCCAGGAGCCCATCAACAGGAGTCTCCATCTACTCAACTATGTCCTAGCCAGGAGCCCATCAACAGGAGCCTCCATCTAGTCTACATCAATAGTAGACTCTATTACTCCTCTAGGTCTAGCCAGGAGCCCATCAACAGGAGCCTCCATCTACTCCACTAGGCCTAGCCAGGAGCTCATCAACAGGAGTCTCCATCTACTCCACAAGCTCTAGCAAGGAGCTCATCAACAGGAGTCTCCATCTACTCCACAAGCTCTAGCAAGGTGACCATCAACAGGAACCTCCATCTACTCCACTAGGTCTAGCCAGGAGCCTATCAACAGGAGCCTCCATCTACTCCGCTAGGTCTAGCCCGGAGCTCATCAACAAGAGCCTCCATCTATTCCACTAGGTCTAGCCAGGAGCCCATCAATAGGCGCCTCCATCTACTGCTAGGTCTAGCCAGCAGCTCATCATCAGGAGTCTCCATCTACTCCACTATAGGTCTAGCAGGAGCTCATCAATAGGGGCCTCCATCTACTCAGGAGTAGAAGAATCTATTTAATTGTAGAGTTAATCTAAACGGGAAAATTGTACTATAAAAGTGGGAATATGGGGATCAACGCACGCATTGCGATGGCGGCATTGATTTCAGTCATCTTTCCTTTGAGAGAGTGGAAATAATTTGTAACCATGACAACCATTATTCGCGGAAACAAACTAAACATAAGGTCTACTAGTCCGGGTCCTAACATCGCCCAAGATCGCCCAAGATTGTCTAAGATTACGCCGATCTTAGGACCCAGAGTAAGCCTAAAAATAGAATGATCTACTTCTGTACTTCGGACGCCCGCCACTAGGTGATGGAGGCTCCTGTTGACAGGCTCCCTGTGTTTCGTACGCCCGCAAATAGGTAATGGAGGCTGCTTTTGACGGGCTCCATGTGCTTCGGACGCCCACCATAGGTGATGGAGGCTCCTGTTGACGGGCTCCCTGTGCTTCGTACGCCCGCAAATAGGTGATGGAGGCTCCTGTTGATGGGCTCCCTGTGCTTCGGACGCCCACCAATAGGTGATAGAGGCTGCTGTTGACGGGCTCCCTGTGCTTCGTACGCCCGCAAATAGGTGATGGAGGCTCCTGTTGACGGGCTCCCTGTGCTTCGTACGCCCGCAAATAGGTAATGGAGGCTGCTTTTGACGGGCTCCATGTGCTTCGGACGCCCACCACTAGGTGATGGAGGCTCCTGTTGACGGGCTCCATGTGCTTCGTACGCCCGCAAATAGGTGATGGAGGCTCCTGTGACGGGCTCCCTGTGCTTCGGACGCCCACCACTAGGTGATGGTGACTCCTGTGGATGGGCTCCCTGTGACCACTAGGTGATGGTGACTTGTTGATGGGCTCCCTGTGACCACTAGGTGATGGAGACTCCTGTTGATGGGCTCCGTGTGCTTCGGACGCCCACCACTAGGTGATGGTGACTCCTGTTGATGGGCCCTGTGCTTCGTACGCCCGTAAATAGGTGATGGAGGCTCCTGTTGACGGGCTCCATGTGCTTCGGACGCCCACCACTAGGTGATGGTGACTCCTGTTGATGGGCTCCCTGTGCTTCGTACGCCCGTAAATAGGTGATGGAGGCTCCTGTTGACGGGCTCCCTGTGCTTCGGACGCCCACCACTAGGTGATGGAGGCTCCTGTTGACGGGCTCCTGTGCTTCGGACGCCCACCAATAGGTGATGAAGGCTCCTGTTGATGGGCTCCCTGTGCTTCGGACGCCCACCAATAGGTGATGGTGACTCCTGTGATGGGCTCCCTCTGCTTCGGACGCCCACCGATAGGTGATGCAGGCTCCTGTTGATGGGCTCCCTGTGCTTCGGACGCCCACCAATAGGTGATGGTGACTCCTGTTGATGGGCTCCCTTGCTTCGGACGCCCACCGATAGGTGATGCAGGCTCCTGTTGATGGGCTCCCTGTGCTTCGGACGCCCACCAATAGGTGATGGAGACTCCTGTTGATGGGCTCCCGGTGCTTCGGACGCCCACCACTAGGTGATAGAGCGTGATAGAGGCTCTTGTTGACGGGCTCCCTGTGTTGATGGGCTCCTCCTGGTGTAAACAAGGACCTTCTTTCCTGAATTCTGATTTTGTTCGTCCGTTCCATATCATAGCATCGCTATCATAGAAATGTTTCCTACTTACTTCATCGAGCCTCCATTTTCCTCCAGAACCTCCATCCGTTCGACGAATGACAATTGCATGTATTAGTCCTACATCTTTGTCGTCATTAATGTGAAAAGTGTCTAGCCTATGTGGAAAAAGCAAAGATGAGAAAGAAGGAAAGAAAACGGGATGTTGCTGCTGGGCTATGCTAGCTTAATACAATTTGCATACTATATAATTATAACTAGAAATATCTGACAGATATGGGAATGCTCGGAGCTATGGCAGTACAATCAGACAATGAGGTACCGTTGAAATGGTGTAGACTGAAACAGTGTAGTTTCTTTAGCCGGAAATGCTTTGGGTTTTTATCTACAAATATTGAATTTCTCTCGGGCGCCTAGCTCTAGTTCGGAACGTTTGGTTGACGGTTTGGAAGAGCTGGGTTTCGTTGTAAGCTAAATGTTCACTTGCTCAGATAAGTCATCGGTCTCGCAAATTACGGGCATCACTTTGAGTGGTCTCGAGAGGTTTAGATAAAAGCGAAATCTTGCATTGACTAGGTGTAGCTCCGCTAAGTGCCAACGAGCAACAGAAATGTAAGCAAAGTATCTCAAAGTACGACTTCAATATTTTGCGTACTTGACCTACTATGGAACTAGTGCTAACACAAATTGTGAACCTTGTCCTTTAATAATTTATACAATATTCATTTGTTTGCTTGACCAACTGGAAACCCGCGAGCCTAATAAACACCCTAGCTGAAATCTGATAAACATTGCTCGACCGTAATTAAAACTATCTGCCAGTTAACGAAAACGCGAACTCTGGGGTCAAGATGTCATTTGAACAACGTCAAGAATGCATATGGACATGAACATTGCTACCTACTGGACATGAAAATTGCCTATACTATCATCTCGCGCATGTACGGCGCATATATTGACCGCTGACCCGCAGATAACTTTTGAGAGGGGTAGATGATTTTGTGGACATGAAAAAGGACATTAAAAATTGCCTCTCACTCATGTAACGGCAAGAATAGACTTGCTCTCCGCTCGCTACGCTCGCTCCGAGCAATGAGTTACACGCCCACACGGAAATCAACTTCCTTTATTAAGTTGTAAATAGACAGTCGTTGTGGCCAGCGTGTAAGATATATGTATGATGTATGGGTCGGAGGACGGGAACTTGACAACAAACGCGAATTTTCACAGAGGGCGTCCCGGGGGGTACTCCCAAACCTTTTGTACGGGATGATCGGCCCAGATTCTGGACCCTTACCCTTCTTTATACCTATTTAGAGCAGAAAAGGTACCCTTTATACCAAGCCTGAAAAGGTACCCTTTGACTCTGAATCGGCTTGTGCTGTGTTAAGGGCTCTCTCACGCTTGCTGGCCACTCTCTGACAAGAAATAGCTCAAATCGCAATCCAATCCATCCTCTTGATAACAGGTCAAAACAACCTAGAATTGCATTTGTCTAACACTTGAAAGGTTTGTCTATACATCTTGAGGATTATTTTGATTACTAGGCAAATGTACATGTGTTGTCATGTATACAATGTTACCTATTTTAAGTCCACGGTGGACGAATATTAAGCGTGCGAGTGCCCCTTTAAGGTCTCGTGAAAGGTAAAAATCTATAATATGACTTTTTCCCGAAATTCATTGGATACAGTCCTAAATTATATTTCTAAAACCTCAAATGACGCGTCAACTGTTTCCTAGGCTTCAAATGCCCATTCTTTTGTAGTGCCCGCCACTCATTTTCTGTAATTTAATGAACTTACACGCTTTTTCTAGCACTTTAATTTTAGGTCAAATTTTCACCTTCGCGAAGCTCCTGACCCCGCACGATTTTAAAAGATATCGGCCTCAAATTTTCTGTGTCGTTAGAAAATGATCACAACTAAAAAACTGTGTGAGGGAATTTCTATTTTTTACTTGAAAAATATTTTATGATAAATTTTGCGGCCACAAACTGTAAAAAATCCGACTTTCAACTTCGCGACCTAATATTTCGTAAATATGCAAAATATCGAAAATCGCTGACACGGTTTTGCTGTTCATTTCTCCGAGGTTAAAATCCGACAAAGTGTGAAATTCACCGATCCCGCATTCATTGTTATATCCCTAGTTACTGTAACTACGTCGGACAAGCCAAATTTTAGCTTTGGCATAGAGCGCGGAAAAGACACCGATTGCAGGGAGGTGTTAGAAGTTGTTGCATGCAATTTGGATTTTATATTTTTATCTTGAAAAGCTGAATAATTATTGAAAAATCTTCGATATTCAAGTTTTGTTGCTCGGACATTTTGAATTCCGTAGGGAAAACTTGCTATTGTTTGCTATGAGTGGGCGGAGCTATCGTCAAAATAGGGATCGGTCTATTGCGCAACAAGCCGCTAGTGGTCTGGAGCTTCGGAAGTAAACAAGGTAGTTTTTGGTTCGGGGTCTTAAAAATACAAGAAAAATTTAAATCAAGCCAAAAAGTTCTAAACTTTTAAAAAACTGGAATTTTGGCCACTTTTTGTCAATTTTGCTCGGTCGGAATCATTACATGGTGAAATCTCTGTTAACTACTTACTTTCCCCTCTCGAAGTCGTCCCCCCCACTTTCTAGTTCGTGCTTGGCCGTGTTCCCATTTCCGCCATATATGGTAATAAACACGTCAGCGTTGGTCCCGGCTAAAAACTCGTCTGTTGTCTGTACTTTTACAGTATACTCTAGACAAGGCAGATAGAATCGTGTTAGATAGAATAACAAGCTCGTAGCAAGGACTGACGAGGCTCCATTCAGTTTTCCCTAAAATCAACTTTCGTTATCTTTTAAATATTTTCGTAGAATCAGGAGGCCCGAATTGACCGATCCCCGCAATTTCGAAGTTAGGCAATGATTCAAGGTATTCCCGCTAAACTTTCATGCTAAGCTAGAATACCCCAAAACTAAGAGATCCTGATGATTTTGGAGTATTGCAATAATTAGGAACAAAGTAGTAGGCCGCTAATAAAGTTCTCTCTTTTAAAAGACGTTGTATGAGGGTCGAACACAATAGCCGTATTCACACTAGAGGACGGAAAACTCGTCATGACGGGTTTTTCATGTGACGAGTTTCCGTCTGATATGAATTCAGACGATTTCCGTCAAAAATCCGTCACGTCCCGTTTTCACAACGAAAACGGATACATTTGCTCCGTTTTCAAAAAGATTTGCGTCCACACTTTTTCGGTGATCGTTTTCGGCGTTGTAGTGTGGACGATAGCCGTATCCGGAGCAAAAAGTATCCGTTTTCGTTTGAAAACGGTGTAGTGTGGACGGGGTCTAAGACGAGTTTTCCGTCCGGGCGAAACACTCGTAACAGACGCGTTTTCCGTCTCTAGAGTGAATACGGCTAATCTGTCCGACCTCCATGTAATCACTATTTTATACCATGCTACTGAAAATTAATGTAAATGCAGTGCATGATACGAAGAGTGGAATACCGTCGCTATATTTTTTGTGGCATGTGCTATAAAATTAGATACATTTTTTACTCTAGGAAATCGATCATTCTACTTTGTTTTTTTCTATAATTCTGTGAACTCAGGGAAATTACCCATTTTTTAATCGATAGAAAAGACGTATAAAACAGACAGGTTGGTTCAGTCAAAACGCAGTTTGAGGAAAATGTGCAATTTTACTGTAATATATGAATTAAATAAATGGCTGATTCATTGCATGCCATGCAGGGGGCGTGGAATGATCATCCGATTTTTACTTTTCTTGGCTCAACCAGCAAATCTAAATCACTAGTTCGATCTATTTGGTTAAAACATTTGAAAATATTAAAGATTTTGCTAAACTTTTTTCATCCCGTTGGTATGCAGAAGGGCGTTGGTAACATAGCGGGCAAACGGAGATGCCCTTTAACGTTAAGTTCGTTTCAAGTATAAAGGATAGGACTTGAAGTGGTTAATTAAAAAACTCACTGTGTAAAAACCCGCGCTGTTCACTATGGGACGCGGAAATCTTTTTTCTTTTTTAATCAAAGATTCGGATTCACATTTCTCTTGATTTCAAAAGTGCCTTCTATAATAACCGAGATTAACGAACTATAAAATAGGTAAAAGTGATACTTACGAGCACCGAATGCTGATTCCAATAGAACCACTAGAATAAACGCAGCGAGCATCATCCTGACGACTTCTTGTTCCCCAAATTAGTACGTAAAGCCGATTATGTGGCCTCCCTTATGAAGCACTTCCCTCAAGTGCCGTTCCGATCACTACGAGCAATTATAAATTAATAACGACCTTGTATAATCTCCACCCAGCTGGGTCAATCGCAAGCAAATTTGTTGCCCCGAGTAACGCGCCGTTGTAGCATCTTGTTGATACAGTTGGCGTAACGGACAGTACTTATTGGCACGGTTAGAAACCTAAAACTACGCCATATAGCACCTCTACTTTTATTGCTTGACACTTGCGCTGAGCTAAGGCAGCTGAGTTTCACGCTGTTGAACGTTTCTCATTAAAAACACCACGGCGTTAGCGCGAGTTCTACACTTTCCGATTTCCCTGCGACATTAAATTTAGTCCTGCAACATAGCACCAAAAAATCAACGTGTCCCATGGACTGTTGCCGTAGTTCTATTAGAAAGAGAAATAGAAACACTACTGAAAGTTACGCGCTTTGGGGCTGTCAATTAAATTGAAACTGTGTTTACATAAACAACATCGAAGGTTTACACCTGTTTTCGATGAACAAGAATCATCACTTACATCTTCGATTTTCACTATATTCCGATTAATTAATTATCTTCTCTTACTTCACTTCATTCATCCACTTATACAAGCTCATTTAACCAATTGAAGGAGTTCCTTTTCGGATAAACAACTTTCGTGACTTTAAAGTTAACTAACCATTTGCCTGATTAAAATTGATAGAAAATTGTTAGTCATTTCATTTCGATATACAAATAAATATTCTGTCAACAGCGAAATAATCTCAAAGGTCGAGATGGTCACTTTCCCAAATGTTTCCTCATTTGTTCGCAACAAAGACAACCATGTCGTAATTGTTTTTTAATAAGGAAAAGAGGAAAATACCCGACACAGGACAAAGAATAGAGGATAAATCGCACGGTGATAGCAGCTAACCGCTTTTATAGTCAAAACCATTGTTTCGTGTGTTTGAATTTTCAAAACGTGGTTCTAACCATGTTTCGCCTGGTGCAGTCGACTGGCTTTTCGTCGCGACAGAAAGTTCAATCAGGGCTAGATTTGACTGGTGAAAAAGAAAAAAAATCCCAAACCCTGAAAAATGCGCGGCAGCGCCAAACGACATTTGTCGCATCCCGATAAGAGTAGTAGTGGAATACACAGCAAAATTAACCGAATTTCAATCGTGAATGACGCCAGTTCGTCAGAATTAAAAGTGTCCAAGTCAAAGATATGATGCCAGTTACTTTAGATTTTGAAAACGAAATGATCAATCAATCAATCAATCAAAAAGATACAATATACAAAGATCATACACCACACATTTTCAATCATTGAAGCGTACAATACTTGAAAAAAAACTAAACAAAATAATTTTATGACGTATCTAGAAATGCTATCATAATAAGCCCAATACATTCCACTTGTAGGGAGAAAACGCAGAAAAAAGGAAAAGGATAACACCTCTCCTTCGTTCATTTTACCTAGGTAGAATCGTTTCTCAAATCAATACAGAAGTTCTATTAGAAATGTCTTATTATTTTCGGGGGAGTTAGGGGCAGTTCCCTGCTACGGGCGTGCATTGTGTGTAAAAACAAAAATCCCCGCTCAAGCAACCGAGCTTGTGGTTTGGATTTCGAACTGTACAAGTGATTGCCAGAGTTGACACTGACCTCGGCAAACAAAAGCAGAGCCTTGAGTTTATCTGGTCATTATTCGCACTTGAATAGAATAACACGGTTTCCCTCTAATAACCCCAATATTAATATAACTTCCCTAAGGTTGCCGCCAAACTAATTTAGATTAAACACCTTTTTATTTTTTCTCGACGAGAAGTTCTATCATAAATGCCTAAAATGTCCAATTATTGGGGGAGGCTCTTTCTGATACGGGCGTTTGTTGCTTGTAAAAAAAATATTTCTGCTCTAAGCTCCAAGCTGATCACCTAAATGGTTTGGACTTAACTCTACAAGTGATTAACAGAGTTGACACTGACCTGAGCAAACAAAAGCAGAACAAACTTTACTGGCCACAAATGCGTTTATCTGGTCATTATTCACAATATTGCCGCCTAAATAATTCAGGGGGCCGGTCATTAATCCGTTTCTTTGTTTTTCTTACGGAGGGGACAACATTTAGAAAGGTTGTTGCGGGAGTCTCCATAGAAAAACGTAGGGAACTTTTAGAGAATCGTCTGGGATCAGGGGTTCGACCTTGTTTTACGGGAAAGAGAAAAGACAAGCGGGATGCCGCTGCATGATAAATATTCGGGAGTTTTGATGATAGGTACTTAAGGGAAGGTACGGGTTTTTTTTTTCTTGAGGGGGGCGGGGGGAGGGCTGGGGCTTCAGAGGGGAGGGTCATTAGTGTAATTTTGTAACTCGAGGGGAGGGCCATACCTTGTTTGGACAAGAAAGGGGATGGCCACTTCTCTACTGCATAACTGACGAGTCAATTTAGGTATATGTGTTTCTGTTCTACATTCTAATGTTATGCCATGAAACATAGTTGTCCCTCAATCGTTCTCTCTTTCGCCCGTTCCGCGACATCGAGCTCTTTCAGATACGGGCGTTCAATGCTTGAAAAAATATTTCTGCTCTAAGCTGGTTACTTAGCTGAACACGCTAACACGTAAATCGTTTGGACTTAAAACTCTACCCGACTCTTCACTGATTTTTGGATAGGGTCCAAAACCTGACCCTATCAGATACCCAAAATCCTCGTTTTTTATACCCTAGCGTAGACATACGGTCAAAATTGTATAACCTGACGCAGACCCGAAGTTAGTCACCAGCTTAGAGCAGAAATATTTGTTCAAGCATTGAACGTCCGTATCAGAGAGCTCGGCGTCGAGGTACGGGCGAAAGAGATGCCATAGTTGACACTGACCTCAGCAAACAAAAGCAGAACAATCTTTACTCATGCCACGAATGAATTTATTTGGTCATTATTCACACTTTAGAATAACACAATTTCCCTCTAATAACCCTAATATTGACATTACTTTATCCTAAGGTTGCCGCCAAACTAATTCAGGTGTTTATTCTATAGTTTCTATTTTTAACGAGAAATATTCAGCTATACTCAGTAGGTGTTCAACATTTTCCAAATCAGATTAAAACAGAAGTTAAAGGGGTTGTGTCACGGTTATTTCAACAAAATGTTTTAAAATAATTATAAGTGGTCTTCAAAAGAACTCAGAAACCGCTATCATGCTTCAACTTAGGCCTACGGCAAATGTCGTGCCAGAGTTGCGCCGTTTCTATTATGCTATAAGTCTGATGAAGCGGCTTCCTTGAAAAAGGAAAGGTTCGACACTTCTGATTCGTCGGGGTTTCCCGCCTAAATCCTGCAAATTTGGCGCGCGAGTGGTAACACAGGAAACCCGCAACACATTAAATGATTCGTTTGAGAAGCTATATCACAAACTCATCAGTATTTTCAAACACCTCGAGGTGGAAACTCGACTTTGTCTCGTTTTTTTCAACCCGATTCTCAGTGTTTGGAAATCCTCATGAAACACGTTGACTAGTATTTGATATATAATGGTAATTGGCCTTCGTGTCGTGCAATTTGGTCAGAAATCATACGCGTGATTTCAAATCGAACGAGCGCGCAGCGCGAGGTCGATTTGAAATCACAAGTATGATTCCTGACCAAAATTGCACGACACGAAGGCCAATTACCACTTTAAAGTATCCATGTTGAAATAATTGCATAGAAAATATTTTTCGCACCAAATGAAGAGAAATAATAAAACTTGAAAATGCAGCGCGCGCAAGAAGTAGAACGTTCCGCTCGCGCGACTAGGTCAAAAATCTTGAATCAGGTCAATTTAGGAATAAATCTAGGAGGCAATTTAGGAATAAATTGACCTGCTGAGAGCAGATTGCAGAACGCGCGCGTGATTTCACATGGATATAATAAATTACTTAACATGACTCATGATTATGATGATCATTGAGTAAAAATTTAAATTCAGTACTTTTCTATTTTGTTGTATTTTTAGTGTAATAGTCAAGAAGAACAGAAGAGAACAAAGAGTAAGGGCGGAAGAAAGTAATACGCTACGAACTGATATGTTTGGCATTTTGGCTCTTCTGTAGGCTGGTGGGGAAACCAATTCAAGACCTGATTCAACTTCATTCAAATTTGTTGAATCAACTGTTCAATGATCTTAAACGGGGACTGTCAAACCAATTCGACTTTGTTGAAGACGAGTGATTGGCTGTGGACCACATTTCAACATCATTCGACATGGTGCTTTCAACAAATGTCGAATGAAGTTGATCAAACGTCATGGACGTCAACCGGCGCTCGAAAAATTGAGACACAAAATATAGGGCTTTGAGACAGGAAAATCCCTAAATATGTCTAAACTTTTGCCGTATTTTAGTGCTTTTCAAGGTCCAGAAGTTAAAAAAAAACCTCGGCAATGTTTCAAAGAAAACCGGAGATTTTACTTAAAAATCGGGAGACCGGGAGATGAGGTAAAAAACCGAGAGACTCCCGGCAAAAACTGGGAGAGTTGACGTCCCTGAAAAGCTGAATCGGTTTAGTCCCGGCCTTATGGATGGATTTTTTTAAGACATCGTCATGGTCGTTTCAATGTGAATGTAAAACGTAGAAAGTTTATGCAAACATGTTTCGTACTGCGGAAAATTAAATGCTCCTTTTTTTTTTATCGGAAAACGATTGAAAAAAATCAAAACGCCTCGAAATTTCAATTTCGTTTGAAATTTTAAAGAGAAATTCACATTATCGCAATACCTGGAGCACCGAATGTCTTATTGCACCATGGCGCCAAAAGTGAGGTGGAGCCACAAGCTTCATCTTCAACAAAGCTGGACCACATACATTTCCCCAATTCACAATACACCTTTGTGATATCCAGTGAGTGCATTTTTACCTTTATCTGGCGATTTTCAGTCACAGAAAACGTAACAGGAAACTTCATTTTTGCTGCTCATTCCACTAGCATTTTGCACTATCTGACCTCGTTATTGGCTGTTCCATATAATATCCCGCCCCCTGTCGAAGTACTCTACATATGCCGGGAAAGTTCCAGGCTCCTCTGCACAACCCCTGCGTATATTTGAAGGAAATTGCAAATTCTCTTGTCACTCCTACAGAAATTCCAAAGATGCATATGAATACCCTGTGGAAATTCAGGGTCAAAAACAACCAAGTGGAAACACCAGGTTCCTCGATAGGGGGTAACAGATAATAAATGGAACAACCCATTGGCTGTTCCATATCATATCCGTTACCCCTATCGACTTAGGAACGTAGAATTTCCATAGGGGTCGCTGTGTTTGACCCTGGAATTTCCACAGGGTTTGTATTTTGACCCTGGAATTACCAGGGTCTGTGATTTTGAACCTAGAATTTCAACAGGGTATTCATTTCCAACTGTGGAATTTCCACAGGCTCACAAGAGAATTAGGAATTTCCACAGGGGTTGCTTCAAATTTCCACAGGGGTCGTATATAGGAGTCTGAAATTTCCACAGGGGTAGTATAGAGCAATGTTTGAAAATTCCTCGATAGGGGGAGTGCGGCTATTTTTGAACAGCCCATTCATGCCTGGTTCTCACTGCGTGCTGCCGATGTTAATACCCGGCCCCTTAGGATCGTCAAACCTGTCCATGTGGTGGTGATACTGAACATGACCATGATGCCAAAGAACAAGATTAGCAGTAGCACGCCTACAGTGACGAGGCCCATTAAGATTGGAATGGAGAAGAAGCCGACGCAGTCGTAAGCATATGAAACTTGTTATTCTTGATTCCATATGGTTGCACCTGCAGAAAAAAAAAACGTTTTACTATTTTATTTAATAAGTTTTGCCAAAGGTACATGAAAAAGAAAGAATTAGCGGAGCTTCCAAAACAGCTGAACAAAAAAGCCAATTGTGAGCCCTTATCCAAAAAATATAGAATTTATTAATAAAACGTTAAAACGTTATCATAATAAAAGAGATCAAATTCTATCTATCTATTAAATTTTCTGGTTTTGTTTCATCATGATGTATTGACTTAAAGAACTCATCATTTTATGCCTCCGTTTTATGCCTCAGGTGAAATCGGCCTACGGAGGCTAACAATAACAACTCGTCCCCAGGTGCTCATGCATTGAAGATACATATTCAATGGTTCCAGGCAAGAACCTTTAGCCATAAAGTAAACAGTGACATCAACGAAAATCGGCCTACGGAGGCTAGCCATATAGAACACAATGTCTGAAGGACCTAGAATTCCGCTCTAAGGCACTCATATCAAAAGTGCAGATTTGAATGTCCTAGACAAGCACCGAAGCCGCAACGTAAACAACGTCAGCTGAAATCTGCCCACGGGGGCTAGCCACATGAAACACGATGTCTTAAGGACCTAGACTAGAGCCTGAGGTACTCATATCAAGGTGCATATTTGAATGTCCTAGACAAAGGCCTTAGCCACAACGTAAACAATGAGGTGAACTGAAATCGGCCTACGGAGACTAGCAATGTGAAACACAATGTCTTGACGACCAGGACTAGAGCCTGAGGTACTCATATCAAAGGTGCATATTGAATGTCCTAGACAAAGGCCTTAGCCACAATGTAAACAATGAGGTGAACTGAAATCGCGCCTACGGAGACTAGCAATGTGAAACACAATGTCTTGACGACCCAGACTAGAGCTCTGAGTAATACTTACTAACCGAGTGAGGGCATTACGTGAAATATCAAACTGAGTTTTGGCGTATCGACGAGCGATAGCGAGGTGATACGCCAAAACCGAGTTTGATATTTCACGTAATGCCCGAACGGTCGAGGTTAGTAAGTTGTTTATTATATGGCACTTTTTTTCAAAACTTTTTACGAACCGGAAGTCGCCTCGTTCATTTTCCCGCCGAAATAACTCAGACACGCGCCCGCGTCGCGCTCGAGTTCATTCAGAGTTGTTCATATTCGCCGAGTCAAGTGATAGAACAAAACCGTTGTGCAAACCACGCCAGACATGCTCTAAAGTAATCAATCTCTTATGGATGTCAAATACTTCGGAATCCTTTCTTTTACAGAAATTTATAATGTTGTTTAGTCATTTGTGAGAAACTTTGAGGGAGTTACAGAAGTTTCAAACGGCAAGCAACCGGGAAGCAAGTCTTCGACGTCAGCTCAACTTTTTTTAGCACCATTGGGGAAAACATTGCTACTTTTGCACTAGAAAGGCCTTTAATAAATACGGGAGAAGAGTTAAACCTGAAGAACCTATTTCACAAGCTATCCTCCAGAAAATTGCGATGGTTATTTTAGCCGGCTTTTGTGCAAAAGCAAACGTCAAGTAAGAATGAATTTAACTCGAGGAGATGGATGAGAGAAAAGAAATCAAACGACTTCACTATCAGTTATCGGTAAGCACATGTTTGACCTCGCTTTCTTGTTATTATTTTTTAGCTCTCAAGTTTATTGAATCCCAATAAATTTTGACTTTACATGTAGCTTTTACCTTTCGCTGCTATTTTGATCTTAATCTCATTTTCTCTGGAAAGACTCGAATTTCTTAGAGTAACTTTTTGGCTCTGCTTTGCTTTTGTAAACAGGTCATTTCTGATATTCAGGCCTTTATTTTCCTCTTGTCACAAGTTAGAATTGTGTTATACTGTGTCAAGTATTCCTTGTTGTGAATTTCGCTGAAAATCTTTTGAATTTGTGTTATTTCAAGGAGAATGAATTTTTGTCAGTCTTGAACTGCGAGCGGGCATAAGAATTTCATAATGCCGTGGGCGTTACGGAGAGTTACGCCCGCTCGTTAGCCAATCAGAGAGAGCGTACTATCGTTGCCATATAATAAGAACTCATATCAAAGGTGCATATTTGAATGTCCTAGACAAAGGCCTTAGCCACAACGTAAACAATGGGGTGAAACTAATCGGCCTACGGAGACTAGCAATGTGAAACACAATGTCTTGAGGACCCAAACTAGAGCTCTGAGGTACTCATATCAAAGGTGCATATACAAGAACGTAGCCACAATGTGGGAACTGAAGCGTTCCAACATTTTGCATTTGGTTGCAACCAGTCGTTTGAACACCTTGTCCTTTCTTCCCCTCAATGTGAGCGGAAAAAATTACTGGATTCAATTTTGGACAACATTGAAGGGTGGGCAGCGGAGAGCGGTTCTCTCGGCAAAGTGTTCCAACATTTTGCATTTGATTGTAGACTAGAGCCCTATGTTACCATAAAAAGGTGCATGTTCAAAGGTCCAATAGACTAACTGGAAGTTAAGGAATTGCACGCTGTCTGTACGGTTTGTTTGCGACAAAAGTCGAATTATAGCAATGATAG